>MU089643.1:0-49062 GCA_014858505.1 Corymbia citriodora subsp. variegata | reverse complement strand
CCAAGAAAAGGAAAAGGAAAAGGAGAGGAGATATGAATCCATCCTTAGTAGCTAAGTAGGTGTGAAAGTATTTTATTACTGATTTTTATTACTGAGGATGTCAACTCAGTTAACATATACTCCAATGGCTCTCGATTAAATAGTTGGTTGTCTTGTGGCTTTCAGGAAATGGCATTCGGAATCCCCTCTTTTAACACCAGGGAACTCTCCAACATAGGAGTTGGTGGCATCGGCGGACTCACCCCACCATAGGGATGAGCCTTGCCATTTTGTAGGGAGGGTATAAGGGATCACTTTCCCAGGAGGGTTCTCCTCTCTATTTTCCTGTAGGCCTTTTAAAGACTTGCCTAGGTCTGTAATCAATGAGTTATGGTCCTCTTTTTCTTTTCTTTTTCTTTGTTACTTTTGCATTTTATGACTACAACTGCTAAAAAGTTTTATCATATTCAGTTTTTTTTCCCCTTATGTGCACATTAAATTACACTAGCCCTCACACAGCGCTATTCTTTCAGACGCCGGTTGATCGTGTGTGTATATATTGCCAATGTAACCAAACAATGAAATCCTTTCACTCGCGTTCAAGAACTGAAATCATCTCCTTCAAATCTATACTAATTTCGCCGCTAGAGAGCCAAGATACTATGGCACCGAGAGAAACAGCCCGATGTCGCTGACAAGCGTCACGACAAGCCCCATCTTGATTACGTGAATGCATGATTTTAAGAAGGTCCAATGTGTGTGATCACTCCATTCATCTATTACATTCCATTTAATTAAATAATTTTTAAAGGTTATTTTTTGAATAAAAAATTTGAAGGAAATTTACCAATTATTTCATGAAAATGTCGGTAATTCCTTATTGGGAAACCAAGTGATCGGTGACTCTTTTTCACCTACTGTTTTTTTTTTTTTTTTCACTACTACTGCTTGCAAAATCCTTCTTGTATACACCTTCCAATGAAATTCATGAAGGTCAATTTTGCGGGAGCATTTCTTAGCAAAAGAGTGTGCCGTGTTTATAAATGAATGTTGGCTCGATACAAGGCTTCAAATATAGTTGATTAGGCATAACTCTCAAACAATCTTTGAAAATGGAGTGACACCCATTTGGATTGGATCACTTCAAAACGGTTTTGCATTTCTCTACAGCTACTTCTTTTATTTATATGCATATAACTTGTTTAATAAATTGCTTAACTTGTATTTGTGTGTAAATGCTTGATACAATGGAGCATATTTCATGTTTGAGCCAAAATTTGCTCGTGTTTATTTGAATTTTTAGAGCTAAACATCATGGCATCATACCTCCACCTGCGGCGGTGGTCATGTGGTTTCATTCCTTCACCCCATCGCTGGGGAGGGGTTCGAATCCCCACGTCCGCATTTCGCGCAACTCACCTGCAACCGGGTCTGTGGAGGCAGAGGGGTTCGAATCTCCATGTCCGCATTCCGTGCGACTCACCTGCGACCAGGTCTATGGAGGTAGCTTGGCTCGCTCCGGGTTTACCATCTCCGGCTGTTGGCCATGCGGGGGTTCCTAGATAGAGAAAAAACATCATGGCATCACGTGTTGATAAATTAAAAGAGTTGGGATGCACTTTCATAATAATACATAATTAAACAGAAGCACGATCAACGTGTGTCAGGAAAATCTGACATACAAACGCGTCAAATACAGAGAAGCACATGCATTATTTTGCCCTTCTCCCCACATTTCTTACAGAAAGGCACATGCAATTTTATAAGCTTCCGTAATTTTGCCAGTGTCCCACATTAAATTTCCCCTAGGCCATAACAGGACCAAGGCTGTTCGATTGATAAAGCTGACAATGCACGGATGCTCCACTTTCCACACCCCACATGCATGAACCCCTCCGTCATTTCAAACCAAAAACAAACAATGTTCCCACTGCATTCTTGACTTATGAGGGTTAACATGTTTTCTTTCTTTTCTTTTCTTTTCTTTTTAATTTATTGACTGCAATTGGTGTCCCCACTGAACTCTTGACTTGGGTGGAAAGATGCAATTACGACTTGTAGCTAATCTTAATTGTTGGTGGGGAGCGGCAGCAGTAAATTTCACTTTAATGAATTTACTACTCCAAACTACTCTATAATTGTTGACTGCAATCGGGTCATTGGACTGCTAATGAATTTATCATGCTGGTCAAATACAGATTTATTAGCATTGTAATACACAGAATTGTGAACTATTGTTGCGATATTTTCATCTTGCCCAAGAGAACTAATAGAACAAATTGAGCAGAAGCGTGATGCTTTCTTTTGGAAATGATCAAGTGTGCATGGAGCTAAAGGTGTGTCAACATAAGAAGCAGGCAGGCTTGCGGTTAAACAAAACTACTGGAATGGAATAATGCTTGTATCCAGCTGTATAATTTCAAGCATTTTCTTGAAATCCATTACTTGTGAACATCGAAATTCATAAACTATAAGGGAAGAGTTTCTCATCTTTAAAGTTGCGCTCTGACTCTTTCTGTAGCCTAATAAGTGTTGAAGCTGTGTAAAATAGCTAGGCAGCTAATGAACTATGCATTGAGTAGTGGAGGGTACATTTTTATTATGGTTTGACCTTGGCATCTTATGGCCCTTCGCTTGATAATTATCCAACAACAAATTGTCTACGGTTCAGGTCCATCTCTTGATCTGATGATTGCTGCAAGTGCTAGCTGCTTTATGTGGGATCCCTTTTCCTGCATCCTGCCATTGCTACTCTGATGGAAGGTATGGTTCTGCTTGTAAATGGAATGCAATTAGAGAGGAAAAGCATGTTAGTAGGCATGAACGTGTTTGCATAAATACTTTACCAAAAAAAAAAACGTGTTTGCATAAACCATATAAAATTAAAAATTGTTTCAATATTTAGGTTTTTCAAATGTGCTCTAACTTTAGCTGCATCGATCCAAGTGCATTCACATGCCAGATTTAAAAATCTTCTTTTCTCTCTTATCCCACATGCGCTCTAACTTTGCCTGCATCGATCCAAATGCATTCACGCACCATATTTGTGTGTTACTTATAGATACAATGTATCGAAGATTCTAGCCATGAGCTTGGCAATTTCAAGTAGTGTCCTTTGACATCAAAGTTGCATGACTCTTCAAACATGTGATTTTGACGGAAGTGACTTTGAAAGACTTACATTCTATATTCACATGAAAAAAATTTTCCGCAACTATCCTAAATAATTATAGAACTAGGTCTATGTTGACCCCAATTCGCATTTTATAATTATGAAGCTTAGTCAAGTATGTTACTTATAATTTAAACTTATATTTTGTCGTTCTCAAATATTTTTAAATGATTTCGAAAGGGTAAAAAAGACCACCTTGCCCTAAAACACGGAATATTATAAAGTCTTTTAGTAATATTATGGTGTGTGCGCCTAGAAAAGTTTATGGTTGACGAGTGAAACTTTCCTTCATTGAAAATTGCATTTAATGCATTAGTTAGATGTATGATTAATACAAATATTTGTTTAATGTTGATTTATTGTTAACTGAATTATTAATGAATATGACAAATAATTTCTATGACTATAATTTCGTACGATCCTGATTGGAGGCGATTTTCTGATTGGTTAATTGACTGGCTAAGGGAAAGAAAGCCTTTCAAAAGTGTAGGAATCGGTACTAGGTAAATATTGTATCATTAACCAATACAAAAATCAGTAACAATCCTGCGTTCCTCTGAGAAGCTAAAACCAAACAATTCAATCAAACATAATGTTGTATCAATAGCCTAAGGCCGCAAGTTTGTATGTTATTATCATTATTATTCATGACAGTTCACAGAGGTTTGCAATTCTCCTTCGTATCAAGAACTTGAATTGGTAAAACGCCGTTAAATATGACTTTTAGTGTGTTGGACGTCCATTTGCTATTGCGTGTGGTAAATTTCCCTTCCATTATACAGCAGGTGGAATGTCAAACCTTATACACAATCAATTGCAACCGGCTCGAATTCAACGGCGGAAATCCTCTCATCTTAACATAACAATTGGCATTTATGAGGTATGGTTCAACATTGTGCGTTGAAAGTTTCCTTCTCTCTTTTCTTTTTCTTCTTTTTTTGGATCAAATCTCTTTCCTTTTTTCTTTTTTTTCATTTGTATACTTCTCTATTAGATATCTCCATTAACATTCTTTGTTTAGCTCTTTTCCTTGGTCTTATTTATCGATAACTTTAGCAAAATTGAGTAACATCAGCCTGTGTCCCAAATTATATTCTCCCACATCACAACAGGACAAAGGCTGTTTGATTGAGAAAGCTGGCAATACACCGACACTTCACTCTCCACACACCAGAAAGAGGAGTGAAGTAACGACAAAACTCGAATTAATGGACAGCACTTCCATTCACATGTTGTTATATTCCGTGGGTGGGACCTCCATCTGTCTGAACTCAAATGTACGTGAATGTAAGGTTCCACGAAGGTCCGATATGTATAATCATTTCATCCATGTCTTACATTCCATTTAATTAAGTAAATTATTCACATTATTTTTGGAACACAAAATTCAATGGAAGCATATTTCACGAAAGTGTCAATGACTCGTAGGAAAATTGGTTGATCGGTGACTTTTTTTTGCCAACAATTTTTTGTTTTTGTACACTACTAGTACTTGCAATTTCCCTCTCATATACACTTTGCAATCGAATTCTTGAGAGATCAATCTATGAGAGCATTTCTTTGTAAAAGATTGCACCATGTTTATAAATGAATGTTGGCTCCATTATAAACCAATCTTTGTTCGAGACTTCAAATATAGTTGATTAGGCATAACTCTCGAGTAGTCTATGGAAATGGAGTGGGCACCCATTTGGATTGGACCACTATAAAATGGTTTCGCATTCCTCTATCGCTACTCCTTTTTATTTATATGCACATAAAGTATTTAAGAAATTGCTTAATTTATTGTGTGCTTAAATACTTCATACTATGGAGCATAATCAATATTTGGGCCAAAATATTGCTCATATTTAGTTGAATTTTTAGAGCTAAATATAAATTAAGAGAGTTAATGGTATATTTTTATCACGATACATAATTAAACAATAGTATGATCAACAAGTGTCAGAGGAGGAACTTGATACATTCATGTTTCAAATGCAAAGCGACACATGTATCCTTTTGCAATTTTCCCCACATTTCATAAAGCAATAGTCGTCAAACAACTTTATAACCTTTTATAATGGAAATAGATCAAGTTTCTTATCCAATTGAAAATAATGTAATTGGTTCTAATGTATAAATTCAAAGAAATGAGAAATTTACTAAAAGGCCTTTAAATGATTAATTGATGTGTCAATATCTTATTTTCTATTGCTTTAGAGAGGAGGATCTTTTACACGAGTGGGGCTTTTTTCATTGGATGCTTTTCTTGGAAATCCACTTGAATCCTTCTTGTGTTACTCCCAGTCAAATCAAAGGGCAAATCATTTCCAAAACAATTGAATCCTTCTTGTGAAAGTTCTCAAGAAAGACTCGGGTGAAGAATGCATATTCGAATTATTTACTCCAAAAGAGATTTTCGTGTTTGGACCTTAACGAAGAATGGCACTTTCAAAGTGTAAAGCGTCCACTAAGGTTGGATGTTTCATGTGATATGATGATGTCTCACCTTTTATCTTGTCTTTTTTTCCTTAGTCAAAAGCGCAAAGAAATAATTGCTCATAACTTTTGTCCTGGCTTCCCTCTACACAACTTTGCTCTAGAAAGAAAAATTATCAAAGTTATTTTTGATCAGCAAGCGGCCCCCATCACCTTGTTCCTTCTACGTGCTCATATCTAGGGTAAACCCAAGGCTTGACTTCAGTGGTTCATTTCCATTTTTTTAATTAACAGAAAGGCTTGATAGTTATTATTTGGGAATATTCCGAAAAAGAGCATTGAGTAGAATCATTTCATAAAAAATAGATAAAAAGTGAATATTATTTCAAATAATGATTTAGAATGACCCAGTCTTACATGAGGACCTGAATTCATTAATTGGTCAAATGTTTGCCGTCTAGCGAGCTATGATTCTTTCAACAGCCAAAATATGGATACTTTTGTCCAAAAGGAAAAACTCGAGTAAAAAATTACAAGCCCTAATTTATTACCTTTTTTTATTACTTTAAAAAAATTGTCAAATGTAAATTAAACACTACCTTGTTCAATGCCATTTTAAGTTGTGGCACAATGACTTTTTACTCATTGTAACTTCCATCAATATCTTAAGATTTATTGCTCTCTTTAATTATGCACAGACATTCTTTAATGGTAAAAAAAAAAAGTGACTAGTTTCATTAGATCGGACCATAAACCGATCACCCTTTAATTTAATTTATTTTATTTACTAAAGTTTGTATAAAAAAATTAGCTATGAATATATGTATTGCATTAAAAAAATTATCATCTTCAACCCAAATCCAATATATTCCGTTCCAATATTTCATCTTCTATGAATGGCAACATATCTTTCACATTATTGATCTCAACTTTTTTCTGTATACAGCAGGTAGGAAATTGTTTAGATTTTGTGCTTATTGAACTCATCGTGTCCCTAGAAAATAAGTCACGAATTAGATTTTATAACGCCTACTGGATACAATTTTGTTTTTTTCCCGTTAATTGATTTTCATATTTTTAAGTAGCCATCTTTTGTTTAAAAATGGAATGAGGGAGTAATGTTCATGTTTACATAATTCAACTCGTCGTGTCCCCAGAAAATTCTCTTTTCTAATTATTTTATTATTATTTTGAAAAAAGGAAATATGTAGAGGGGTTAATTTATGACTTTATCTGTTATTTACACATGATACATATGGAAGATCCCAACTTGGTAAATACAAGTAGTGTTGTTTGAAATCAAGGCTTTACCTTTTCCATTCATTTTGACTACCACCCACTTTGAACAATGTAAGAAGCCGTGATTTTTTTTGATTAATTCCTTTGGCGAGCTCTCTGGAAACAAGCCCCAAATGCCAGTTTCACTAATTTGGTCGCAAAAAAAATTAACACAATCTATTTCTTTTGCAGGACTTAAATAAAATTTGGGCATTTTCAACTAAGTAATGAACGAACACCGGGCTGCAGTTTTGGATTTGGATTTGGATTTGTTTGCCCAATTCGGTAGGTGTCTTGAGTGATTTTTAGCTAGGTACCCAGAAGTCTCAACGGTAAAATTGTTAAACCATTGGAAGTGCTATTAACGGCTAATTGACTTTGTTCTTTTCCCCTATAAATAGAATAACTCATGCCTTGGGTAATTATGCAAAATCCCTCTTGCATACACCTTGCAATCAAAGTCTTGAGAGATCAATGGGAGAGCATGTCTTTGTAAAAGAGTGCATTGTGTTTATAAATGAATGTTGACTCAAACCAATCTTTGTATGAAGCTTCAAATATGGTTGATTAGGCATAACTCTCTAACATCTCTGGAAATGGAGTTGACACCCATTTTGACCAAACCGCTATAAAATGGTACAACATTTCTCTCTTGCTACTCCTTTTTATTTACATGCATATAATGTGTGTAATAAATTGCTTAACTTATATTTGTGTGTGAATACTTGATACTATGGAGCACATTCTATATTAGGGCAAAAAATTGCTCGTGTTTACTTGAATTTTTAGAGCTAAATATCATGGCATCACATGTTGATAAATTTAGAGAGTTTATGATACATTTTCACCACAATACATAATTAAATGTTAGTATGATCAACAAGTGTTAGAGGAGGAATATGATACATTTACATGCCAATTGCAAAGAGGCACATGCATCTTATCACCCTTTTCCCCACATTTCATAAAGCAATAGTTGTCAAGCAATTTTCTAAGCTTTTGTAATGGATAAGGATTATGCTTTCCTTTCATAGCACAAGCATGAAAATAGATCAAGCTTTATGTTCAATTGAAAATAATGCAGTTGGTTTTAATGTATAAATTCAAAGAAATGAGAAATTTCCAAGAGGAACACCTTTAAATGATTAATTGGTACGCCAATAGCATATTTTCAACTATTGTGGAGTGAATGATCTTTCACTTGGGTAGGGCCACTTTCTTTAAAAGCTTTTTTGGAATTCACTTGCTTTGTGGTGTTATTTTCACTTGGGTAGGGCCATTTTCTTTGAATGCTTTTTTGGAATTCACTTGCTTTGTGGTGTTATTTCCAATCAAACCAAAGTGCAAGTCATTTTCAAAAGACTTGGATGTTTCATGCGAAAGTTCATAAGAAAGACTTTATCTCAGTGTGAAAGAATACATTTAGATCATTTAGTCCAAAAGAGGATTTCCGTGTGTGGACTTTAAGGAAGACTGGCACTTCAAAAGCTTAAAGCTTCCACTAACGTTGAATGTTCCATGTATTTTGATGATATCTCTCCTTTTTTTTCTCTATCGTTTTTGCTTAGTGAAAAACGCAAGGGAGTACTTTTTTGGAATTCACTTGCTTTGTGGTGTTATTTTCACTTGGGTAGGGCCATTTTCTTTGAATGCTTTTTTGGAATTCACTTGCTTTGTGGTGTTATTTCCAATCAAACCAAAGTGCAAGTCATTTTCAAAAGACTTGGATGTTTCATGCGAAAGTTCATAAGCAAGACTTTATCTCAGTGTGAAAGAATACATTTAGATCATTTAGTCCAAAAGAGGATTTCCGTGTGTGGACTTTAAGGAAGACTGGCACTTCAAAAGCTTAAAGCTTCCACTAACGTTGAATGTTCCATGTATTTTGATGATATCTCTCCCTTTTTTTCTCTATCGTTTTTGCTTAGTGAAAAACGCAAGGGAGTACTTTTTTGGAATTCACTTGCTTTGTGGTGTTATTTTCACTTGGGTAGGGCCATTTTCTTTGAATGCTTTTTTGGAATTCACTTGCTTTGTGGTGTTATTTCCAATCAAACCAAAGTGCAAGTCATTTTCAAAAGACTTGGATGTTTCATGTGAAAGTTCATAAGCAAGACTTTATCTCGGTGTGCAAGAATACATTCAAATCATTTAGTCCAAAAGAGGATTTCCATGTGTGGACTTTAAGGAAGACTGGCACTTCAAAAGCTTAAAGCTTCCACTAACGTTGAATGTTCCATGTATTTTGATGATATCTCTCCCTTTTATTCTCTGTCGTTTTTGCTTAGTCAAAAACGCAAGGGAGTATTTGCTCATCACTTTCGTGCTGGCTTCGCTCTATGCAACTTCGCTTTGGAAAGAAAAATTATGAAAGTTGATTTTGACCGGCAAGTGGCCCCACCACCTGGTTCCTTCTTCATGCTTGCATCTAGAGATAATCCAAAGCTTGAGTCCAGTGGCTCTTTCCATTACATTTTCTATTCTCCTATTCTTTTTGCTATAATAGAAACGGCTTGATAGTTATTATTTGGAAAAATTCTAGATAAGGACATGAAATAAGGCTATTTTATAAAAAAAATGGACCTAAAATGGATATTATTTTAAATAATGACTTAAAGTGGCTAAATTAGTCTTACATATAAGCCTAAACTCACCGATCGGTTTAATGTCTACTAGCCCAGCATTGCATGTGATTTTTCCACCGGCCAAAATATGAGTACTTTTGTCTAAAAAAAAATGGAGAAATAATTAGAAGCCCCCTAAAAAAGAAAACCAAACACTTCTTCCTTCGTTTCTTTACATATTCTTCCTCCTCTTCCGGTCTTCGTTTCTTTTGAGAGAAGAAAACAAAGCTCAAACAAGACCCACCTCTCATTAGTCAAATATTCACACATAACACAAGGGTCCCGGTTCTTCATTATCTTTTCCAAAGTTTGTGATTTATTTCGATCTTCACTTACGTTTAACTAAGGACATTTTTATTCAAATTAGTGCAGTCGATCCTTCATTCATCCAAGAGAAAGCAATTGCATTTTCTTGAAGCAATATGTCGATAAGGTAGGGCATGTAGTAGAATATCACACTAATAGGAGCGACGACAATGGTAGGAGAAATTTTTTGTTTTTTAAGTATTGTTTTTTCTTGTTTTGTTAGATTTGTTGATGCATTATGTCTCCTTTCGTCCAAATTAATGCATATCACTTGCATCTTCTGAATATTTTCAAATTGGATCAACTGCCGTCATGGTCCTACATGTTGGTAATGGTCCCTATTTTGCAAATTAGTTAATGCTTGCATTTTTTTTTATATAGTGTATGTTTTGTCATTATTGACCAAAACTCATGAGCATGGCATGGAATTTAAGTTTTTTTTTTTTTAATGGTTTTTGAGTTATAGCACGTTGACCATGCCAAGGATAAGATCCCTCACCTTAGCAGCAGAAATGTTGGTTTCTTTTTTTTCAATCAAAATCACTGTTTATTATAGCTTTTTAAATAATCTTAGTTGAAATCATGGAGAATCTTTAAAAAATAATTAGGAAAATCTTTAAATAAAGGTTTAAAGTGAGCTCATTTTTTAAAAAGATGACCTAGAGTGGAAATTATTTAGATAAGGGCCTAAAGCCACTAAATCAACGTCGAATAAAGACTTGAGCTCATCGGCCAGCCAATGTTAGCTAATTGATGAGCAAATGATATTTCTGACAGTTAGAATAAGGGCATTATTGTAATGGAAATGCAACGGAAATGAGCTAGTGGACTCATGTCTTGGATTTACTCTAGATATGACATATGAGCGTGTAGAAGGAATAAGGTGGTGGAGGCCACCTCCCCATCAAAATGACCGTTTTCTCTCCAAAGAGAAGTTGCTTGGAGGGAAGCTAGCTCAAAAGTGATGAGCTAATATTCTCTTGTGCTTTTGACTAAGCAAAAAAGATGAAGAAAAAAAGAGAGATATCATCAAATCACATGTAATTCACAATGGTTGGTGTACACAATGGTCGGTGTAGTTAGTGCACTCGATTAATATTAATGATGTTCATTTGCAACATCAACTTAGGGTGCATTTGTTTCGCGGAAATCGTACCATTTTTTGAAAATATTTTCTAAGAAATCATTTTCCATGAAAATGATTAGTTTTCTTGTGTTTGATGATATGTGATTGAAAATGTTTTCAAGCGTTTGGATCACATTTGGAAAATGATTGAATAACATTTGAACTAACAAAAAGGGAATGACCTAAAGACCTCATAAAGAGGGAAAGTGTTTTCCCCTTCCCATGCATAGGAATTCATTTTCCTAAAATAATATATAATATTTATGTTGACTGAAAAGTATTTTTCATTGACCAAATCGTTTTTGGAAAAACAAACAGTGGAAAGTCCGGAAAACACTTTCCAGGAAACTACTTTCATTGAAACAAATGCACCCTTAGTAACAAAATAAACTAAACTCTAGACGCAATGTCTATTGTTAGAACTAGTATAAACACCTAGAGGGGGGGTGAATAGGTGTAGAGAGATTTTTCTCGCAAGTATATAAAATTCGATCTATCAACAAACCAATATCAAGTAGAGAGAGAGTTAGAGAAGATTGCAAACACTGTTTATAGTGGTTCGGCTTTAGGCAAGCCTACGTCCACTCTCCAGGAGACCAGCTAATCGGCTGTATTTCACTATATGATCAACGGTGATTACACACTCTCGAGTGTTTGTACTTAGTCTCACTAAGTCACTCTCTTTTTGGTAATACACTAAGATCACTCAATACGCACTATGAACAACAATTGAAGAATGGAATCAGCTTTGGAATGATGTTCATCTTCTCTACCCCTAAGTCTCGACCTATCCTTAAATACTCTCCAAGCCAGACTCGACCGTTGGCTCTTTCCTTGAGAGTTTTGTCTTTCCTTTTTTGGACAGACTTTATAAGGCAAGTCATTTTGACCGTTAAGGGTAGATCAGATCCCCTTAGATTCTGTTCGCCCATACAACTAGAATCTGGGCTTCCATAAGTGCTCTATTCTTCATTGGAAGTTGTCCATTAATTGATCCTGTCAATCAGATTAGTATAACAGAATCAATATATAAAAAGGTAAGTGAAATACTGTACCGTTGGTGATCTTATCTGATGGATTCATCTTAAGTCTGACATTCCAAGTTCTGAGTCTGCCTAGAATTTCAGTCTGAAACATTTAAACCTAAGATCTCAGTCTGATACGGTCAGACTTAAATCTCAGTCTGGATAAGTCTTTCCGTCTGGTACGGTCAGACTCTAAGACATCTCATGCTTTATCATCTGCTGCTAACAGACTTTTAAAGCCTATGTCTTCCTGAGTTCTTTCCCTTCAAATAATGTGTATAAACTCATAAAATGATTTGTAAACATCAAAACCAGGAGTTTTCTCAACATCTATCACATCTTCCAATGTAGCGTGTAGAAGGAATAAGGTGGTGCAGGCCACCTGCCCATCAAAATTAACTTTACCATTTTTCTCTCCAGATTGAAGTTGCTTGGAGGGAAGCTAGCACGAAAGTGATGAGCTAATAATTCTCTTGTGTTATTGACTAAGCAAAAAAGATGAAGAAAAAAAAGGAGAGATATCGTCAAATCACATGGAATTCACAATGGTCAGTGTAGTTAGTGCGCTCGATTAATATTAATGAGCTATAAAGCCAGATTCGGCAAGGGTGCCCTCGCCCGACTTAGGCAAAGGTCACCCAACCTAGGCGAGGGTCGCCCTCGCCGGATTTGGCTGCCCACGCCGGTGAGGGTTGCCTAGGCATGGGCAGCCCTCATTGGTGTCGGGTGAGGGCTACTGGAGCCTCGCCTAACTCCAACGCCAATGAGGGTGGCCTCACCGGCTTCCCTCTATCAAGAGGAAAGAAAAAGAAAAAGAAAAAGAAAATAGAAAAGGATGAAAATGCCCTTCAGTCAAAAAGTTTGAGGTAAATTTGTTACAAGTGGTATAGTTTGGGGTTTTATATATACAAAAAGTTCAGGGTAAAATTGTCACAAAGGGCATAGTTTAAGATTTTTGATAACATTTTCCCAAGGATGTTGGGATTCATAGAATTATAACCAACTACCAATTTGGTGGAGAGGGTACGCTAGAAAGTTTGGACATCAAGAAGAGATTAGAAGTTTGGATAAGGAAGAATGCTTGGGATGGCCAACCTGAACCAAGAGGTGTCGCCACCATCGTCGTGTTAGGCTAGCTGGCGAAGTTGATATGAGGACGAAAAATGAAGACGAGGTTCACTCTACCGAGCTTACTTCGCTTTTGGGGGAGATACACATGGTCTGCGATGAGATACAAGAAGGATTTGCAGGAAATACAAAAGGAACTTCAATTGTTCAACCGGTTTGCTGAAATTTTCCTCCAAAATTCATCTCTTTTCCCATCATCCTCCTCCTCCACCACCTTATTAGATATGTGCTACCGTATTTTTTTCAAGATCATTTAGGCTTGTTTCCTATTTGAAGATGAGTTCAAAATTCTTTTCCGTGTGAGCTTATTTTAACAGTTGACCTTGAGTACATTGGATTGTTGAAATCATTTGATCTACTTATTTGCCTCTTAAGCATTTTTGATGTTATGACAATGAGGGGATATTCAATTTGATTAATGAGCATTCTCGGAGGCGGAGCTTATGATTCAAATTGCATCAAGGACTTAAATTTCTTTAAGAAAGGTTTTTGCTTTTGTTTTCCTCGTTAAAATGTTCAAGGGGGACTTTCTCCATTGGGAGATTATGCTTGCTTAAGGGTTTAGACATCATAAAAAAAAGACAAGATGTTTTACCATAATATAGTTTTGATGATTACAACACTCATTCAAATATGTCATGATTATTTGGAATTATATTCATTGTATTTAAGGATTTTTTGCATAATTTTAAAGAGAAAATGCCATCAAAAATCTCAAATTTTGCCCAATGTGATAAGTTTACTCCAAACTTTTTTTATTACACAAACAAACCCCAAATTTGTACTCATGTGACGCATTTATCCCAACTTTTTTTTGTGACACCGAAAAATCCCAAACTTTGCCAACTATGACATATTTACCCTAAACTTTTTGTCCAATGGCATTTTTATCTTTTATTTTATCTTTTTCTTTCTCTTTTCTTCTTTTTCATTTTTTCTTCTTCTTCTTTCCATATGCCGGGAGTGTGTAGGCCATTTTTAGCCTGACAGTTGCACCCCCGGAAGTTTCAGTGGAAGAATTTCTAGCTATTTGATGTGTTAGTAAGGACCAGTTTGGCTTCTTTTTTATCCCCTAAAAACAGGGAAGCTCATTGTTTTGGGTAATTGTGTACATTGCAAATTCTTAAGAGATGTTCGACCAAAAAAAATCTCGAGAGATGAAAGTTGTGGTTCTTTATAAAAGAGTGCGGCCTAGTTATAAAGGAGTATTGGCTCCATTGTTCATCAACTGATGAATAAAGCTTCAACAGCAGTAGATTGGGCCTAACTTTTGAATGGTCTCGTAGTGGAGTACGCATTGGTTTGGGCCTAATCACTACATATCTTGCCGAGCTTACATTTTTGTGTAAAATACTTGATATTGTGTTGCGTATTCTATGCATTCGGGCCTAAAGTTAATACATCCCATAAATGATATTCTCATTTTCAACAACTTTTTGATTTTCTAAATCATTAGCATCGTCAAAGAATTTATCAAATGAATCACGTGACTTACCTATTGAGCCGTTCTAGAGGCATTGAGCAAGCAAACGAAAATAAATTTTCATATGATCTTTTACATACTCGATTATGATATACTCACCACCGGGATAGGGGTGAACAAATAATATTGGGGAAATATGATATGGGGATGTATCAAGAAAGATGTTGACCCAAATTGAAGTGCGCCAAGACAGTCGACATTCAAATAATTTGAGAGCGATCAAGAGCTTCAGCCTCTTTAATGTTCTTCAAGATGCACCATGTCCGTCCACTTCGCTTGAAGTTCTCCTATTTTGGGGGCAACCACTTGATCCAAGATGTGTTTGCCTCGATGCCCACCAGATTACTTTCACTGCTCGCCAACTTACTTGCAAAAAACTTCTTGCATTGCATGAATTCCACTAGAACCATCTTGATTTAAATATTTTGCTCTTTTGACTCTATTTGAATGAAATTTTTTTTTTATCATCCACGAAAATATCTAGACATAAATTATTATCGATAATGACAATTTTAAGCGACATAATCGATCATTTTTATAAAAATATTCACCAAATTAGTCATTTTCGGCGAAATAGACAGAACTTTCATGATTGTTGCTTCTCTACTAGGTCAAACTTTCTCTTCAAGGTTATAACTCATCTTCATTATTCCAATTACAAGGTAATAACATGATTGAATGGACAAGCTTAAAATACTTCAGGAAAAAACAGAAGTTTATTAGATCAGTTTTTCAGCATAGTGTTCTCCATATAGGAAATGTAAGAAATATAAAAGCAATAATTTTAAGGCTGTAAATCCATTATTAGAAATCTCTCAAAGAATTTTATCTATCTTTCCCAATAATTATAGATGTCACCAGAGTTTCCGCTAAATTGTCCCGCATATTCAGTTGATATAAATCGGCAATTCCAGCTTCTGTATTTTGCTGCCCTATCATGCTTTCCTCTGCACTGGTCGGGCCACTTTCCTCTTGAGCCGTTCGACTTGGGCCATTTTCCCAAAGTGCAATATCCTCCATAGCTCTTGACGCAACCCTGTTTCTCATGGACCAAAAGCTGGTTCTGATGGTTTCTGCGGTAAATCCGCTTCTCTTGGATTCTCTTCCTTTTAATTTGTTTGACACCCGAACATGACAAACTTCAGAGATTGTAAGTTAGAGACCAACCACATAGAGGAAAGCTGGATCCAATCGAGGCACCGATTGTGTGGAATCACGATCTTCAGGTCATCTTCTAGCTGCTCGCACATTATTCAGAACTCCCCTTATGCCAGGACTCCTTCCATTACTCTAATGCTATAAGCCGGAAAGGATTCAAATCATCTTAACCAAAATCAACTTTTTCACAGCAAATCTTGGTTTGGAATATGCAAGCCACATATGATCAGGATTCACCTGATCATGTATGGTGTGTATGATGCAGTCCCTCTCCCCTTCTTGCCACTACTGTACGGTAGGATCGGGACTGTGGCAACCTCTTTTCCTCCTCCTAGTCGGAATACAAAATAAAAAGCTTATCCTAGAAACTTGTCATTCAAGCAATGTGAAGCCATAAGCAACCATTCCAGCATCTTTCCTGCATGGGAAAAGATTTCCCCAGCAAAGATCTTCCCGCAATGTCGTGATCAATGCCAATGAACTGCGCATCTAACAAAGAAACAAAAATGCAAGTCTATCCGAACATTATCTGAACTACTTACGTGCCCAAAATATATTTTCTTGTACTATGTTCCAACAAACAAAACATTAAAGAACCACCTTGGAGCCAAAGTCATGTTCTTCTTGAGGTGTTAGATTTGCATTATGGGTGATCCTATGATATCATGAGCTTAAAACGGATGAAATTTATGCCGTTTTTACTGGCTATTGCTGTATCATTGAAGAAATTATTGCAATTGTATAGTGACTGACTACAAATATATTTGGTTATCCAACGTTTCAAAATAATCGTTACTTGTGAATGTTACCAACTCTTGATATATTATTAGGCATTTCATTATATCAAAATTATTAGCCATACACACTATTACTAATTAAATAAAAATTTATGAACTCTCAATGGATTGAAAATTATCTTTCTCAGCTAAAGAGAAGTTGATAATCAAACCGAAGAAATACTAACTATCGTGAAAGGTATATACTTCCTTTTTTCTACATAAACGTTACCGATGAAATGAATAGTCACTCATGCAACTACATATATATGCCGGTTGAAGTTTACTGATTAGATGGAAATATACCACTTACAAATATTTTGAAAACTACTTAGTGGGGGTAAAAAGTCACTAAACTAACGGAAAATTCACTGCTTTTGAAGATAAAAGATGGGAGCTAACCTCTATGGGCCCATGTATGATAATCTCCCTGTGTTGGTTGAACTTTAAAGGCCATTGTTGCCGCATGTAACAAATCGTCTTCCATTCTAAAGTAGCCAAAAAGAAGATTGTCGCTAATCAACGCCGAGCCTACCATCTCTCCTTAGCAAATTCTTCCCCCACTTGAATATACCTCTATTTATTTTTCTCCTCTTCAGATACCCCATTTTTGTTATCGTCGTGCCCCATCTTCGCGACTAGATTCCGACCTTGGAGAGAGCAGTCCGATCTTTCTCCGGCCAGCACTAGCAAAAAGCATGCTCACTTCAATATAATAAGTTACTCTCATGTGAGTGCAATTACTTTGTATATTGACACTTGCCATTTCAATATAATAAGTTACTCGCTAGATGAGGAGTTTATAATTACTGGGTTGTTAAAAGTTACTTGATGTCTTGAAATTCACTAATAAAATGGAGATGCTACTTATTGCTAATAGAAGCATACATGCTTTTTCAATATAAGAAGTAACTAATGAGGACAAGAAAAGTAGCTATAATTATTTTTGGTATTTCAGTACCTACTAAAAAACTTACTCACCAAGTAGAGAAGTTAGGTAACAATAATAGCATATAAACATGCACTTCAAGCTTTCATGATCACAATGATATAACTTTATATTTATCATTCAACCCGAATCACAATTCGATGTAAAAAAAATCTATTGCTCAACGCGATTGTGTCATGCATGCCTCTCAAACCAACCATTGGGCTGATCAAGCCTTGATTTGCTTCGAGTTTCACTCGGATTTGGGCTCTCAAATTTGGTCGTTGCTTCGGCCCTTCCACAAATCAAACTCAGTTCGCATCGAATTTTGAACTGATCAAGTTAAATGTCTAACAACGTGACTCACTGTTTTGACGACCTTGATGCCATTAATTACGTACACCTTTCGAACCAACCATTAGCCCAATTGGGCCTTAATTTGCTTCAGATTTCACTCGGATTCAGGCCCTCAGATCGGGTCGTTGCTTCACTTCTTGAGCGAGCTGAATTCAATTGGCGTAGAGTAATGGACCGACCAGGTGAAATGCCCGACGATGCTGAGTAACCTTTCCTAACGACCTCGATGTTCACTCACACGGCGTTGGGCAACGTCAAACTCTTGCTGGGGAGCCAGTGTCAATACTGCAAAGACAGTAGCAGCCCGAAAAAGGAGTGCGGTTACGCTGTCGTCCGCAGGCCTTTTTCCTTCTTCTTTTTTTCTCTCTTTCTTTAGAGGAAATGCATTTAGTTCTTTAAACGTACACTGTCCGTATTTCTCGTACGTAACATTTATGGAAAAGTTGAGTATATACACTTATGAGATACACTTTTCATGTGGGCCTCTTTTAATATTAATTACTAAAATATATGTAAGTTCTATAGAATGAGTTATTATTTTATTTCCTACGCAGCATCTTGAGTTAATAATTTAAATTAAAGGATTGAATGATTACTAGATTTTATTTTTCTTATCTTTATTGCTATACGAATTCTTTTCAAGAAAGCAAACGCGAAATGAACATTATTGGTACATTTTTAGTGACTTAAAGAGAATGTTTATTCAAAAATTTAGAGAGACGATAGAAGATAAAGTTGGTTTTTTTTTTGGTAAAAGTAAGTATTATAGAAGATTTTCAACCATACAAATGTACAAGGAGTGAGTCAAGGCTCCGACCCATACTCAACGGGACAACACGTCGCTGGAGTGGGGGGGGGCAAGTTCACACAAAGGAAAATACAACAAGTAGGAGCGGTTTAATAAAACCCTCCATAGCAAGCTACCCAAAAATGATAGGATCTATGCCCCAACTACGTTGTAATCTCCTGTGTCTTGGGGAATCAGGGACCATACCGAGAGTTAAGGCTTTATCTTTGACTGCCTTGATGAGGTGTTGCTTCATCGATGGCACAAAAAGGCTCGAGGATCGGAATATAAGGTCGTTCTTGGTTTTCCAAATGACATAACAAAGTACGCCAAAGGAGAACCTGGCTATGTCAACGTAGAATCCAATCCCCAAGAGTGTGGTGAAAAGCCATTGCACAGTTTCCATCCAGGGTTGGTTAATCCACACGAGATTACATTTCGCAGCCCAAAAATCAGCAAGGCAGTTGGGAATATGACAATCAAAAAACAGGTGTTCTATCGAATCCGGCCTTGTATTACAAAAAGCACAATGCACGGATGGCAATCTACCATAGGACATCAGAAGTACCTGGGTAGGGAGCCTGTTCCGGGATATGAGCCATAGGAGGAATTGGTGCCGGGGGGCAATCGAGTTACTCCACACCAATGATGCCCATGGGACCGGTAGGGCTCGCCTTCTGATAGTTGCCCAAGCGAACGCAGAAGAAAAGGAGCCAGAAGGTTGCATAGTCCAATGGAAAGAATCCGGGACATGTGACAATGTAGGGACCATGACTTGCATTGAAGAAATCTCCTGTAGAATATCCTGGCCATCCGGAGTAAATAAGTTAGCAACTGTAGCATGTCTCTGGAGTGTCGATTGATATATATGAGTGTCGGAGAAGACCGAACTGAGAGGACCTATATCCAGCCACGGGTTGAACCATAGAGAGGTTGATGATCCATCCCCAATTCTCCACCTGAAGTAGCCTTGGGCTTCCTCCCTAAGTGCAAGTATTTTCCGCCAGGCCCAAGAACAAAAGGTCGGGGGCGTTGTGGTCCAGAAATATTGCCTTTTGAGGTGTGTCATATGAATCCATTTGCACCAAAGGGATTCTTTGTTAGTAAAAAGAATCCAGATGTGCTTGATTATAGCCGCTTTATTACTATCACGGATCCGACGAATCCCCAGACCTCCTTCATTTTTGGGAAGACAAACATCATCCCAAGCAACCTTAGCACCCCCTACCCCAAGACCTGGTCCTTTCCACAAAAATTGTCGACAAATCTGTTCTACCTTATCAATTATAGATGCAGGGAGCCAAAAAATGGATGCCCAATATGATTGAATTGCATGCAGAACAGATTTAATCAATTGTAGTCTACCCGCAAAAGATAGAAAGCGATGTGTCTAAGATTGGATTCTAGCTATTAGAAGACATACCAGGGCATGACAATCTGTCTTGCTCAACCTCGTAGTTATGATAGGCACGTCCAAGTATCGGACCGGAAGAGTCCCCAATCTGAAATTCAATATTTGCAAGAGCTGTTCTCGCAAGGCCTCCGAACCCCCCGAGAGGAATACTTCACTCTTACTATTGTTGGGGATAAGTCCACTCCATTGGCAGAATAGGTGGAGTCCCTCCTTCATGCATGTAACCGAATTGGTGTTGCCCTGACTGAAGATGAAGACATCATCCGCAAAAAAGAGATGCGATAAACGGGATGTCTTACATCTCCAATAAAATCGGAATTGAGAACGGTGTGATTGCAACTCTAGGATACCACTGAGCACTTCCATGGCCAGAGTGAACAAATATGGAGATACTGGGTCGCCCTGCCTAAGTCCTCTACCGCTATTGAAGAAGCCATGAAGCTCACCATTAATAGAAATAGAGAATTTAGGGGTACGAACACATACCATAATCAGTCGTACAAGATGCTCAGGAAAGCCAAAAGCCATAAGAGTAGTCTCCAAGAAGTTCCAATCCAATGTGTCATAGGCTTTCCGGAAGTCCACTTTGATGGCACATTTGGGAGAATAAGTAGGAGAGTGGAATCCGCTGAATAATTCTTGGGCCAAGAGAATATTATCAGTAATACGCCTGCCTTTAACAAAAGCTGTATGAGCAGGGCTGATAATACTTGGAAGGACTGCAGCAATTCTATTTGCCAAGATCTTCGTGATACATTTATAAATAGTATTGCAGCGGCGATAGGCCGAAAATCACTCACTGAAGAAGCATTTGGTACTTTGGGGACCAAAGCTATGATTGTACAATTAATCTCACGAAGCAATCTACCTGATTGAAAGAAATCCAAGACCGCCTCTATTACTGAGGATCCCACTATATCCCAGTTCTTTTTAAAAAATTCAACATTAAAACCATCAGGCCCCGGGGCTTTGTCCCCCGCAAGAGAGAATATAGCATTTCTAATATCCTGAGAGAGAACCGGTTTAGATAAGGATCTAACCTGGTCTTTAGTTAGCACATGCTTGAGGACTTCCTTGACCTCCTTCGTAGATAGTGTCAAAGCCGTGTTTGCCGAAACCAAAAGATTCTGAAAATATGATGTGAATGCATGCTGAACTTCACCCGGGTCAGAGATCATATTACCCGCACCATCCTGGATTGTGATTATCCGATTGCGCAAGTGATGCTGATTCACCGAGTGATGAAAGAACCTGGTGTTTTGGTCACCCTCCTTAAGCCACCTGATTCTTGATTTTTGTCTAAAAAATGACTCCTCAAGAGAACGAAGAGTGTAATATTCCCTTTTTTGGGCCACCTTAGCTTCGGCCAAATCACTATTGTGGGGGTCTTGAAGAAGCGCCTCTTGGGTTGAGAAGAGTGTTTGCTTAGCAACGTTAGACCGCAATGAGATATCAGAGTATGCCTCCCTGTTTAATTGCTTGAGCTTGATTTTCAAAAGTTTCAACCTGGAGCGTAACTTGTACATAGGGGTGCCAACGGAATGATGCTCCCACGTTTGAGTTACTATGGATCGAAAATCAGGGTGTGTCATCCAAAAGTTGAAGAACTTAAATGGCTTCTTCCGAGTTCGATTGGCCAAAACACAAACTAATATCGAGGTATGGTCGGATATACCAGGAGGAAGAAAGGAGGCCTCCGAATACGAGTATTCCGAACTCCACATATTGTTTACTAAAACCCGATCAATCTTCCGTTGTTTTCTATTTTCCCCAGAATAAGAGGACCAGGTGAATCTAAAGCCAACATACTAAAGGTCACCCAGTCCAGCCTGAAGAAGACACTCCTTGAATTCATCAAACGTGGGGTGCCAGATATCCGAGCTACCTAGGCGGTCTGATGGATCCCGAATTGCATTAAAATCCCCTCCCACAATCCAATGGCTATTAAGAGTGGATGAGCTCAAACGGATTAAGTCATTCCAAAGAGGTCTCCGAGCAGTGAATGTATGGTCCTCGTAGATAGCCGAAAAGTGTAGGGTAGAACCCGAATGCAAAATCTTAATAAGGCCATGGATCATTTGACTAGAGACAAAATGGCTATAGAATTCCACCAAAATTGGATTCCAACCTATCCATATGCGACCCCTATCCGAGAAATCATAGTTGGTTAGCCAAAACCACCCGGGGAGGAGGCTAGATGAAATAGAATCAAAATGGTGAGGTGGGACTTTAGTCTCCATAAGTCCAAGACAACAAATGTCATGTGACCGCACAAAATGCCTCACTTCCGATTGTCTAATCGGGTCCATCATACCCCGAGTATTCCAAAAGCCAAATTTCATAGATATATGCAAAAAGAGGGAGGAGAGCAAATGCTTACCTACGTCGTCTAGACCGTCGCTTGCCATACGACGATCTTTTAGGAGGTGACTTCTTTTTGGATGAAGAACTTGCTTTGCCCGAAGCCTGTGGTTGGGGAGTAGATTGCTGGGAGTGCTGGGAGTCCTCCATCGAAGTGTCCTTGGCACCCACCTCCGTTTCATTCTGTTTAGAATCATCTTGGGCGACCACAAGGGTAGACATCTCCTGAATTACAGCCATCGAAGAGCTGGTCATATCATCTGCATCATCTAAGTCATCATCTGATGAGAAAGAGGTTTCATTTGACGTAGCCATCTAGTGTAGAGCATCATCAACCCGAATAACTTCCTTGTTGTGACTCCGAGGATTAAACCTACGTAGGGGAGAGGCACTAGGTAATATGGTCTGTGAAGGTTCTTGAGTCCCAGCTTTGTTCTGAGGGCCAGCGTTACTTGGAGCTTGCGTTGGTCTCTGTCCCGAGGAATCAGGATCCCGAGCGGCTACACCAGACGGTGTAATTTCGATGTGGAGTTGGATAGCAGGCGCTTGAGCCGTATCAGCTTGGACCACTAGTGTGGCCTCCATCCAAGGCTGGATAGTAGGTAGATTTTGTGACGTTTCAGCCTGCTCAGTTGGCTGAACATCAAAGACAGTGGCTGGAACCGCCTGGCCAGCTGGATTCTCAGCAAGGCTGCACCTATGGCCGAACACATGACAACGCGCACATAAAACCGGCCTCCATTCGTATTCGACGGACACTATTCTGATTTCCCCTTTCATCCTCACTTTCAAAGTCTCTTTTCGGGCCTTAGAGGCGGATAGCTCGACACACACCGTGCATAAGCAAGCATTTTCAGCTCCTCGGTATTTTGATCTACAAAGAGTGGTTTGCCGATCAAGCTAGCTATACTACTTATGCCCTTTGCAGACCATAAGGCTAGAGGGATATCCCTCAATCGAATCCACACCGGGACCTTGGAATGATTGTTTTTTTTGAGTTCCAATAGTGGTTCCCACTGCTGCAATATCAGAGGCACCCTAGCGACCGTAATCGGCCCACTGTCCAGCACTCTTCTTCTATACTCCACATTCGGGATTCGGAAAAAGAAAATCCCCTTGTCGTCTGCCTTTACCTCGACTAGCTTGGTGCCCCAAGCATGTTTAAGTGCAACTTCAACAAGCTGAAATGGAAGCCTTTTGCCCACAAGATAGCCGACTAGACATTGAGCCCATATGGGGTCCATTGCATCTATAGTGTCATCGCCAATATCAGCAATTTCTTCCCCATCAATCTTCACTAGTTCGACGAATGAAAGGGAGTAGCCCTTGACCGCAGTCTGGGCCACGCTTGCCCAAGAACGGGAAGCAACAGAGTCCTTACCATTCTGCATCTGAGCAGACGGTTGGAAATGCTGGGGTTGGGCTCCACTTCGAAGGGGAGGCGGACCATTTCCATTAGAAGGACCAGCTTGAGTTCCAGCTTGTGGATGCTCCCCCTCATTCGCTGGTTTTAGTAAACGATTAGACCCTGTGGTCCTATTGGCGTTGAAAGCCAATCCTCCCCTATTTCCTCCTGGGCGACCACGAGACTTCGATCGGCGAAATGGGGGACGACTACAGCTCCTGCGTTGACTACTTCCCGCCCCATTTGAAGGGGGAAGACGATCGCTATCCATGTTCACAGCACACAAGCCAGCAACAGACCGAATTCTACTTGCAGAACCCTATCCCAGATCCAAGATTGTGGCAGATTGGGACATACCTGGCTTAAATGCTTCGGTGAGATTGTTGTCCCTAATGAGAGGAGTAATCCCTCCAAAAATCAGCTCCAACGGAGCCCTATGGTGGCCGGGGCAGCTGCTCAAAGGAGGCCGACTACAGTAACTCGGGATCAGCAGTTTGAGAGAAGATGAATAGTAATCTGAGAGGCTCTCGGGAAAATGGTTGCCCCTAAAGTTGGTTGTTGTGTTGTATGCACAACTAAGAAATTTCAATGACTTCCCACTCTGCCATCAAAGGTTGCACGACCTCTACAAACTTCACCAAGTAGAGCTAGGGCTCCTTGTCACCAACACATTTTGGCCTAAACTACCACAAAACCCTCTCTCTCTTTCACTTAGTCAAACTCCAATAGAGGTTGTGATCAGAAATCACAGTCGCACAAGCCTCCACCCAATCCCCACCGCTGCCTCAAACCTCAAGGTCACACCTCAAATTTGAGGTCCCGGAGGTCATGCAACCTTGACTCGGAGTCGTGACCTCAATTAGAGAATAACCTCAGTGAGAAATAGATAGAGACGGAGATGGTTGTGACGGCAAACATGGCGATGGTGGTGACAGGAGAGATGGTGCCGGGGACGTGGATAGAAAAAGGAAGAAGGAGGAGGAGGAAAAATGGAAGAGAAAATAAAAAGAAGGGCATGAAATGAATTTCCTTTGCTAATTGAACATTGAATCGGCATGACTTTGTTGAATGAGCAAACCGCGTTTTCTGAGCAAGCGAACCAAGTTAGGCAAAAACAGATGAATGGCAATTTTTTCAAAGAGAGTATCCCAATAGCAAACGTTTGTCAAAAATTAAAGTACTTGATTTAATAAAAGTCCATGCACTCGATTGGATATCGAGCAAACATGCAACTACTCGTAATGTCATTATCAAAAAGAAAAAAAAGAATGAATTAATATTATAAAAAATCCAAAACCTCAAATTTCATAAAAATATTGGGGAAAATTCTAAAAAATAACCCGAAATGGATATTATTTCAAATAAGGGACTGAAGTGGCTATGGTTGTTTCAAATAAGAGCCCAACCTCTTCGGTCGCTGGTCGACTAAAGTTTCTAACCAATTAAGGGCATTTTCGTCCAAATCTTCCTTTCTTTTCTCTTTCCTTTCTTTTTCTCTTTTGTCATTGGCCAGCAACCGCTTGCAAAGGCCAATGAGGGCTTGCTGACTACTAGGAAGGGTTGGCAAGGGCCGACCTTGCGAATGGTCGCAAGGTGTAAGCTCAAGGCCGTCTCTTGTTGGTTCGGGCAACGGCAACCCTCACCCAACCCTCTATGGGCATCGTCCATGGTTGTCCAACCACCAACGAAGAAGAATAACCAAAAAAAGGAAGGGAAAGAAAAAAGAAAAAATGGCAAATGACTAAAATGCTCTTGACCACCAAAAAGTCAAGCCGTTATTTGAATGAGGCATAGCTATTCATGCCCTTATTTGAAACGGACATAACCACTTTAGGCCCTTATTTGAAGCAAAATCAACTTCAAGTCTTTATTTGAGAAAATGATGGCATCATAGGCATTTTTTTGAAATAAAGTTCATTTCGAGTTCTTATTTGAGAAAATGAGAGTACTTCAAACATTTTTTTGGAATTTTATCAAAATCTTAAACTAATACATTTGCAATAAATTTATCATCCATTTAAGTTAGATTAATATCGTGAAAAATTACATATCGATAAACTTGTGACAAATGAGAGATAGAATCTTACTGGTACATCCGTCAATTGTCATTTATCATGTAATTCAATAATTTGATGGAGTATTTAACTGAAATTAACGGCATCAAATTTGTTAGAAGTGTATTAATTTGGAATTTTCGATAGTTATGATTGAGAGGGAGTCTTTAAAAAAAAAGTAGCAAACAATACTCTGTAATGTCTTCTTAGCAGCGACGTTCGAATTCAAAAAAAGTCACTTACATTTTCCACCATATTCCCCCACATTCTTTCACGTGACCTTTTTCTCAGTACCCGATGATCCCCAACTCTGCCACTCCACTCCAACCCAGCAATGACACTCGCCCCCACCACTACTTTCTCCTCCTCCTCCCCGCAATGTCCATAATCGCCGCTGCCGCCGCCCTCCTCCTCCTCCTCCTCCTCCTCCTCCTGACGGCCGCCACCTCCGCTGAGGACCCGCCCCTGGACTCCCTCCTCCCCTCTGACGCCGTCGCCCTCCTCTCCTTCAAGTCCCGCGCCGACCTCGACAACCGTCTCCTCTTCACCCTCAACGAGCGCTTCGACTTCTGCCAATGGCAGGGCGTCGAGTGTGCCCAGGGCCGCGTCGTCCGCCTCTCCCTCCCTGCCTCTGGCCTCCGTGGCTCCCTCGCCGCCGCCGCTCAACCAGACCCTGCTTAAAGTGTTCAACGTCTCTGGTAATAACCTTACCGGCCCCATCCCCGTGACACCAACCCTGTCCCGGTTCGACCCGTCATCGTTCGTCGGGAGTCCAGGGCTCTGCGGCGAGGTCATCAACAAGGCGTGCGCCTCGGGCGCCCCGTTCTTCGGGCCCTCCTCCTCCTCCTCCTCCGACGGCAACGGCAGCGGCTCCATGCCGACTCCGCTGGCGCAGAGTGCGCAGTCCCAAAACGGCGTCGTCATGTCGCCCATGTCCTCGTCGTCGAGGAAGCCCAAAAGGACCGGCGTGATCCTGGGCTTCGCGCTTGGGTTCATACTGCTGGTTTCGGCATTGTTGATCGTCTTCATCTTGTGCAAGGCCAGGAAACGCCAAGCCCACGCGATCCTGAAGGAGCCCACGGAGCCCGAAGAGCCCGTTGTTCAAGCCAGAGCCGTGAATCCCGCAGTTCCGAACTTGATCACGGAGCTGCGAGAGAAGAACAATAGCAAGATTCAAGAGGTTCAGACAGTTCGGAGGAGTGGGTGTCTGGTGTTTTGTGCAGGAGAGTCGCAACTATATGTCACGATCCGTGAATCCTCCCATACTCGTGACACTTGTGAGTGATGCTTGGGGTTATCTGGTGAAAAGTGAGAGGCAGAAGGGTAGAACACAACTGGTCCATGGGAGTGGCGTCAGGACGGTTGGTGCTAGGAGTTCTAGGATAGAAGGATTACATTACTTAGGAGCTCTGAAGACGGGGTAGGCCTCCCGTGCACAAACTGGTCGGGAGCTAATGCCGCTCTCCTGACGAGGCCATAGCAGGCCGAAACCAGTTGTCGTCCCTAAAGAGAACTGCTGCCTTACTCGATGGACTGGACGCCGAGCAAAGCTGGGCGTGGTAGGGTCTCGCACGAAGAATCATTCACCGTATCGTTCGTGGAGCAGCTAAAGAAAGGGCTGGCCTGGCGAATTCCGCTCGCTAGGCGCCCGCGGGTCGTTTCCGAGGCCAAGGAAACTCTCGGCCCGTGACAAGTGGTATCAGAGTAGGAATCCCTCCAGTAAGCGAGTGAGCAAGTCGGAGAATCGGACTCCTTGCTCATGTGTGGGTCAAGCAGATAAGTCCTGGTGGATGGGTGCTAGGACGAGTCGGCTTCTCGTCGAGCGGAATGCGAAGTTAGAGAAGAACCGAACCCTTGCTGAATGGGGATAACGTTCCTGGATCGATCGGTGAATTTGAAGAAGAGGTCTACTATCACGTTTTCAACAGGAAAAGAACCTTCATTGGTCTGCTGGGGTCAAGATGCTGATTAGGCTGGAATGGTGCTGCCAAAAGATGCGGTTGGCGAAAAATGCCACACTTGCCGGAAAGCGCAGGTGACCGGAAGGCCGAGCGGTTGAGATCAAAAGAGGCCACCAATGGAGCAAAACCTGCTTTGTTGGGCGAGCGTGACCGTTCGATGTGAACGCAAGGAAGCGGCAGAGTAGAGATCGCAACGAGGACGTTGCGAATTGAGTGGGGGAGAATGTCACGGTCCGTGAATCCTCCCGTACTCGTGACACTTGTGAGTGACGCTTGGGGTTATCTGGTGAAGAGTGAGAGGCAGAAGGGTAGAACACAACTGGTCCATGGGAGTGGCGTCAGGACGGTTGGTGCTAGGAGTTCTAAGATAGAAGGATTATATTACTTAGGAGCTCTGAAGACGGGGTAGGCCTCCCGTGCACAAACTGGTCGGGAGCTGATGCCGCTCTCCTGACGAGGCCATGGCAGGCCGAAACCAGTTGTCGTCCCTAAAGAGAACTACTGCCTTACTCGATGGACTGGACGCCGAGCGAAGCTGGGCGTGGTAGGGTCTCGCACGAAGAATCATTCACCGTATCGTTCGTGGAGCAGCTAAAGAAAGGGCTGGCCTGGCGAATTCTGCTCGCTAGGCGCCCGCGGGTCGTTTCCAAGGCCAAGGAAACTCTCGGCCCGTGACATATACATGTTGGAGCAGCTCGTGAGAGCGTCCGCCGAATTGCTCGGCTGAGGCACTATCGGGATGACGTACAAGGCCGTGCTCGACAACCAGCTGATCGTGACCGTGAAACGGCTCGATGCCGGCAAGACTGCGGTCACGAGTATGGAGGTGTTCGAGGGGCACATGGACTCCGTGGGCTGGTTGAGGCACCCGAATTTGGTGCCCGTGAGGGCTTTCTTTCAGGCCAAAGGGGAGAGGCTCGTGGTCTTTGATTCTCAACCCAATGGCAGCCTCTACAATCTCATTCATGGTATGTACATTTCTCTTATTTTGCGTATACCATTTTGATCAATGATTCGATTCTTTTAGCATGTACGAGACCTTTTGTTCTGTTCATAGAGCATCTATAAGTTCGCTTCGATTCCTCTGAGGTCTCTCTTTGGTGGGTTCATGGGATGAGTTGTATTAGGAAGACTTTCATGGGTGTTCAGTAACATCAAAGGGCCTACTTGCGAAGATGGGTTGGTGTCTGCATGCGGTTAGAGCCTGTCGTTTGTTTGTTGGTGCAGTGAGTGGTTCTGGGATGCTATTTTTGCATTATTGGCCATGTTCTGGAGTAAATGCTGCAGCACATTGCAGCTTTTTCGAACTCTCATTTATGCATTTTCCTTCTCTGTCTAAAGAAGAAGGGACATTTCTTGTTGACTTCTTGAGAAATGCTGGAAATACGGAGTAGCTTATCAAATTCAGTTTAGTAATGAGGTGGGCTCACTAGTGTTATCGCCTTCAACAACTCGAGCTTGAGCTTTGGTTTGGTAAGATCAATAACAACGGAAACTGATATTCCGTTGATTAGATTGATGAAGAGTGGTTTTTTGTATTATGGTTGTATCAAGTGAAAAATCTACTGAGAAGATATGAGGGTATGTAATGTGAGGGGATGTGGACAGCCAACCCAAAGTACCAAGAAGCTATTGGAGGCATTTGCTATAGATTATTTTTCTTGATTGATTACTTCTAATGTCTTGTTTGGCAATATAATACTCTTTCCATTTCCTTGAACAATCCTCGAGACATCTGTTGGGACCGTGAACTGGCTGCTCCGGTGGAGTGCTTTCCTATCTTAGGCACTTGAATATAGCTTGAGTATACCAGATTGAAGAACTTTTGGTCACATACATGTCCATTTCTTTAATGCTTTGGAGATCTTATTTGCAATACAGGTTCGATATCAGCAAGAGCCAAGGCCTAGAGTTGCGAAAATCAAAGAAGCTCAAAGATGGCGGGCGATTGGGAAACCAGAAACGATCATAGAATTCTTTTAATGTTCAGTAATCACGGAAATCCGAATTTGACGGTCGACGCGGGCATCATTACAGCAATAAAACGAGTACCGAAAGGCCAATAGCGGCGGGTGGCGGCAACGGCTACAAACTAACTCCCCACCCACGCCGCATCGCACCCAATCATTCCCCAAGACCACTGACCTAAACCGACCGCACGATCCATTGGACCGGTCGACAATCCAACGGTGTAAAAGACGCGCTGGGAAGCCCACCGGGAGAAGGGGGTGTTGGCCTTCTCTCGCCATAGGGACAGTTTCGTTTTACCCGGTCAACACGTGTCTACCCACGAGCTACCACCTCCGCCGTCACCGTCGTTGCCACCCCGCCGCATCCTCCTCTCCCCCCCCCCCCCCCCTCCACGTCAAGAAGCTAAAAGCCGACCTGACTCAATCAAACATAATGTCAGTCCATTCGTCTTTACTTCTTTCCAAGTCGATGTCGAATTCTAATAAAAAATAAAGTTTCTCATCTCATTAAAAAAGTTAAACTACTCTATTGTCTCACCATGTGGCTTCCAGGAAATGTCATTAGCAACCGGTGAGCATTTTTCTTTCTTTTTCATTTTACAAATTATATAAATGATAATTCACAATTAGTCAAATGATATATCAATTACTAGTCCTCATACGCTTTTGCTTCAAGGGTTGGTCAATCATATTCATCATTTTTTAAGTGGTCAAAAGAGAAGTCTTACGAGTCATATTGATCAATTGAATTCTAGTCTCCTCTGGATCAATGACTAATGTAGGGAATGAAATTACATTGTGTCATCCCCATCCTTTGGTTGCTATAGTACCCACCATGGAAAATAGGATAAATAGCATCTAAGATAATAACGTAGGATTAATTAAGGAAATGAAGTTATATGAATGGACAAAGCAGATGAGAGAGGGATGAGGGAATTGCAGAGATGGAGGAGCTTAACAAGCTCGGCTTGAGATCCGATGACGGAGAGTAGGCGTACCAACATCATGACAAGCAGGATCTTGATCATGGTGTGAAGTAAGCTGATTAGGAATGCCGACACCCACTCGAGCCTCATTGGCCTCACATGATCCTTGATTGCCTTTCAATAAGCACATAATAAATTATTCCATGACTACTCTTGGATTATTTTCACGGTGCTTTTTTTTTTTATCATCTTTTGATAATAATTTTAATCATATGAAAAGTGTTTCAGTAGATAACGTGAAAAGTGAAACTGATTGGCTGGTTGGTCTTTCTCCGAGGTCGTGGTGGTGGACATGGGATGTGGGAATTCCAAAACAATAGAGAAGCTAATGGGGATTTCTTCAGTCCAACGTTATAGGGAAACGGACACAAATAATCCCTAAAATTTGTCTTGACATGCAATTTGGTCTCTAAATTTTTAATTTGTTCAAAGTGATTTCTGGATTTTAGCTCAATGTGTAATAGGGTTTTTGAACTTTTAAATTGTTCAAATGTTTAATTTAATCCTTAAACTGTATGAAAAATATTGAATATAGTCATTTTCTACTAATTCAAGATCATGGACTAGGCCAGGTGCATCTCAATCTGTCTGTCATTTTTTATAGGTGATTATATATTAGAATTACCCGTTTTCTTGATGCCACCCTGACAAATAAATAACTTCAACAAGAGCTTACTTCCATTTCTTTACTCTGACTCCATGCTTCGTTGCCTGTGATTTCACCTGCCTTCCTCTTATTTCCCTAGGTTCCACTTTGTAAAACACAGGCATCACAGCCTGTTCATTCTTCTTTTTGCACTCTAATCTCTTCACCGGCTCTTCCAAACACCACGATGACAAAGCGTAGCTCTCCAAGAAGATGATGATCGCAATGAGCAATTCTTTGATCGCCCTCATGATCGAGGGTGATATTCCCTCTTACTTCCATAGTTCCCTGCTATACCGTGGACGTCCTTAAGCCGGCCCGATTCAATGCCTTGCATAGATGACCCACAAAGTTATTACCGATGTCTTCACCTCTGAAATTAAGGAAGACATTGTAATTTCATCCGGGCTGTGAAGAAGTCATTAGAGTTGAGAGTCGTGAGACTTGGAAATTCATTTTGTCTAGGCCATGAAGTCTAAATGGCACAACTATATGGAAATTCATACCTAGACCATCACAACAGCAACGACACAGGTTCTGATCATCCATTGAACTTCAATCGCAGTTGAATCTGTTACAAACAGAAGCTAGGATTTTCGGCCTCTGTTTTTTCTCATAAAAGAACCGAAACCGAGCAAGTATTCTTACCTCGACAAGACCGGATTTCTAGCCTCGATGAGCAAGTCAGAGGCTGGAGGTCCCAGAAGATTGGCGTTGGTGGAGTCGTCTCGAGAAAGAGCTGAACCCTTTGGACTCCTTGGCTTGGCAGCAGGGGCAAACAGAGCTGGTTCAACTTCAGCTACGAAACGTCAAATGGCGACGGCCATGATTGTCAGTGACCTGAGAACGTTGGAGGAGGTGAATTAGGCTAAGTAAATGCTTAGAGACAGAAGGAGAGAATTCTCACTGAGCTTCGTCTGTCCAAAATCTTACTCTGCTTCGGTGTTTTCTCATCTAGGGTGGCCAGCAACTGATGGAAGTCTGCAGCGATTGGAGGTGGTGAACCGTGAATGCTAGTGTTAGTTCGTGGTCCAGAAGCTAAGGAATCCTCTTGATCAGAGACGATGAAATTTTTCATGTCCTCCTCTTTGCTCTGGCATTCTCGGTTCTCCATCGGCCAGCGACCGGAGGGATTGCGGCAGGAGATGATGAATGGCGGATGTTGGCGTCGATTGGTGGCCGGCGAAGGAGAGGGTCCCGGATAGAGGATTTCGCTCAACCCTGGTAGGTGTGGCTTTGTGCTGTCCCGGTGGTGGTTCATTCCCACCTCAGTTACGAATGCGTCTTGAGAGAGAAACGGGAAGAGTTGTTTGAATCTCAAGTGTCATGGGCTTTTTCTTTTTATGGGCTGTGGTGGGCTTTTTAAATGATCTGGTGGGCTTGTGCTTGTGGTGAATTGGATTGAACCGCGCAAATGGATTGGCCGGGCTTGGGTAACAAGGATCAGGCCTGTTCCATTTTCACCAAATTGGAGCCCTTTCTTTTTTTTTTCTTTTCTTTCTTCTTTTTATTTATTTACTTTTTTTACAAAAAAATTTATGCTTGATGTGTCGACAGAAATTCATATGTTAACATGCAGTAACATAAATACATTATCTCCAAAGAGACTAGATTTTCTATGGATGCAGGAAATTCTTCGATTGAAGTCCCTATTAAATAAAGTCTGCACAAGCCTTTTATTTTATATGGAATGTTAGGAATCTTTGCAATTTTGAGCCATCACTAAGATAGAGAAGTTGAAGATTCTTGCAATGGAGCACATTGGGGAGATTGGTAATTGGCCACCTTTAAGTTGTTGAATATCCACAAGTAGATTGGAAAGACAATGATTTTGTGGTGTACCAAAAATAATTCTCATATGCTGCGTGATTTCTCAAAATTAGAAAACATAACTTATACATGCAAATAGGTAATAAAAATATGGATTTTGTTGAACGATAAGAAATAGACTCATAAAATAAATATAGTAGGTAATATAGATAAATTATATAAAAAAAAATTAAGATAGTAATTATATAATACAAATGAAAGATCTTATTTCACCGTTGAATTTAGAATTTAGAATTTTGCATTTTTTATTTCTTCTTCATCTTCTTTTCGATATTTTGTGATCAGTATTAGCCAAAAGAAAGAACCAATTAAAATCTCCAACCTTATACACTTCAAATGGTATGGAACCAAGGTTAAAAATTAAGTTTCGATCGGTGGTGATGAGCACTCGTGCTCTGCTCCGTCACGGCAGTTGCAGTGACCGGTGAGGGAGATTTGAGGGCGATCCATTGATGGTGATGGAGCTGAAAGGAAGAGGCAATACCTTCGACTAGCTAGGCAGAGGAATGGAATGGGCTGGACCGACTCTTCGTAATGCTACCGATCGAAGGATTTTTTTTTTTTTTTTTACGGTGGTGATCTAGAATTAGCATCGGAAAGGAGATTCTAGACCAAAACTAGTTTAGGTGCAGCCAGGTACATGGTCAAACAACACCAGATAAGACATGTCTATTCCTCTGTTGAGACTTTGTCTGACGGATCTGCAGCAGATGTCAACATCTACCAAATGCGAACAGGGAAGAAGTGAGAGCTAGATATAACGAAAGATAAACAGCAGTCGACCCAACAACACCAGAGCCATCAACATCAAATCCATAAGTCCATGAGAAGCCCGTCACCAGAAGAGTTCCTATTGTAGAGTCTCGGAGATCCAATTAAGAAGAATTCGGCCGATACCAACAAAAAGGCGCAAGCCATGAAAAAGAAATCCAATACTACAGGGAGCGCATCGATGAAATTGCTGTATACGGTGTCGAGAGGACGAGTGTTGCAATCAGCAGGAGTACAGACCGCCAGCCGCTAGTTTGATGGTCTGCACGACATAAAAACATGAAATCAGGCATGATGTGCTCGCCTCCATCGACCGAATCATCAAATCTAACTCGAGAACCCGAATGACCAAAGCTGGAGGACGAATCTAAAGCACGAACAAACAAATGGTCCAGCAAGAATCACGCGCAAGGAAACCTAACGGCTCCAAGCGCAACGCATTATTAGTGTATGGCAATGCAGCAACAAGGAAGCGCTCAAATAGCCAATCCGCCAAAAATCCAAGCATATCGAGCCAGTTGCACAGGCTAAAAGACCCAGAACAACGAACCAACGCAACACCTACCACACGCGCACAGAAGAGAGCGACGAGAATCCTGGAAGCAGAGCGAGGGCGTAAAGCTCACCAGATCTGACATCTTGATGAGGCCGTCGAGGCGGGAGTCGTGCTTGATGTTGAGGCGGTGGAACTGGACGTGGGGCGTCTCCGCCATGAGCTTCTCGCAGAGGTGGGAGCAGATGAAGCCGCCGGCGCCGATCATGCAGATCGTCATCGGCGCGATCGGCCTCCCGTCCAGGTCTACCCTCACGACGCCGCTCGACATTGGTTTTCCCCCGGATGGATCAATTCATTCGATCGCCCTTGCTAACTGAAAGCTCGAAGGAATTTTTTTTTTTTTTACGGTGGTTAATTTTTATCCATCCATCATTTTTTTATTGCCCATTTATTTATTTATTTTTACACGTATCACAAAAACATGCGCGTTCGATTTGTCCGCGAAATTCCAAGTGAGATTAGTTATATACGAGCTTCGTACATTTATACATTTTACGAGCATGATTAATTTTGTTATCAGAAGTAGTAATGGATCGCGTTCTTCATTGCATCCTCAATCACATTCTTCATGTTGTGTATTTTACCAACTATTTATTTTCATGATTTAATGATTTCAATATTACGAAATGACATAATCTAATAATATAATTCAAATCAGTCACACAACCTCATGTATAACTTTTATGATGGATTTGATTGTATAATTCTTTCGTTTGTTAAGTAGGGGTGTCAAAATTGAACTGCAATTGAAATCAAATCAAAATTTCATGTTTTTTCGGTTCGAATAAATGAAAAATATCCATATTTTTTTGGGATTGGATTTAGGTCAGGTCGAGTCTAATTCACACTCTATCGGTTCAGTCCGGCTCGATTTTCCCGAAAATCCGAACCAAATTGAACCGTTAACACCTTAATAGTAAGCATGTAAAAGAATTTCAAATGATTATTAATTACTCGAGCACCATATAAATTTTTTAAAATTTGCAGCATTTAGTATTAAATACTAAAAAATTTAGAATGCAAAGCTAAGGTACAATTAAACAAGACAAGAAGTATAGCAAAATGGTACCGTCACATTTACTTACATGCAACAAAATATCTTTACTTTCTTAAACTTTCAAATATCAATTTCTTGCGAGCATGCAATACTACGATATTTGCTAGTACGTAAAGATTTTAACCCCTTTTTAGAAGGTAAGACAAAAAATAATAGAGAATTATTTGAATTCATATTTAGAAGATAAGATGTTAATTGGTAACCTGTGCATCTGTTGTGCGGAAGAACACCCTAACTAAATGAGAAAAGAAACAAGAAAAATCAGCAACACGGAGATTTACGTGGTTCAGCGAAAAATCCACCTACGTCCACGGGAGAGAGACGATTTCTTATTGAGAGTTGCGCACCAAGTACAAGGTACAATGCTAATATATATAGATCTTCAGATCCCCACCTTCCTAATCCAAATAGGAAAGAATTAATTCCCCACTTTCTTAATCTAAATAGGAAAGAATTAGATTCTCACTTTTCTAATCCAAATAGGAAAGGAATTCCACTCTAAAGATATTACCTAATTTGAAACTTACTAATAATATCTCTAGTGATTATCTCCTATATATTAGAGATATCATTATATATCCCAGTTACATTGAATCGGGACTATTTCCCATGAATACCTCTTATAGATAGGTTCAAATCTAGGAAATATATTAGCAAACAAAATAGTTTGTAATCTTCAAGTCTTCCTAGATTTCCTGATCGACTTTTTAATTCGAATTTCCAATCGATCGAATTTGTGGAGTTCATGACAATATCAGCAAATCTCCACCTTTAGCTTGAATAAACCACAAGCCTCCACTTGAACCAAGAAAACGAATTTATCTCTCCCTCCACCGTACCTTCGCAAAGGTACACCCGCACCTGGATCGGTGCGGCCTCCATCAACTTCAATGATGAGTGAGAGAAATCAAGTCCCTGCAGAACTTCTTCTCTATAGTAACCGTCTTTGTAACGACTCCATCTCCTCCATCATTGCGGTCATCCACTTTGTGATCACTTTTCAAAACTTCATGGTAGGAGCTTGGATTGTTAGAGCCTACGGTAAGAGCATAAGCAACCATATCCTCAAAACCGTATCTCTCCGGTGCTTTGGGAGTGTGTCTTCCTCGACCCGTCGCAATGGTACGAGGAATTTCTACCGTTTCTTTGACTTCCGGAGCTTCATCGGATGACTCGCCATTCTCTGCAGATTCTCTGGTTTCAAGCTCCACCTTAACGATAGATTTATCACTCTCCTCTTCAGTAGCCACGTGTGACACGCAGCTTGACTTCAACATTGCAGATTCATCGAACATAACATCCCTGCTCATTAGAATTTTCTTCTCACTTGGATCCCATAATTTGTAGCCTTTCACTCCTTTCTCGTAACCAAGAAATATACATTGTTTTGATTTTGGATCCAATTTCGAGCGTTTCGAACTCTGCACATGTACAAAAGCAAGACAACCGAATATTCTTAAATTAGAATAATCGACGATTTTACCAGTCCATACCTCTTCAGGAATTTTGTATTTAATTGCAGTTGATGGAGACCAATTCACAAGATAACATGCCATGTAGACAGCTTCTGCCCAAAACTCCTTGCTCAATCCCGCGTGTAGCCTCATGTTTCAAGCCCTCTCTAATAAGGTCCGGTTCATCCTCTCCGCTGCGCCATTCTGTTGGGGCGTATCCGGAACTGTGAAGTGACGTTTAATCCCTTCATTCTTGCAAAGCTCCATGGATGGTGTCGATTTGTACTCTCCTCCATTGTCCGATCTCAAGCACTTTACCTTCTTCCCCGTTGAAGTCTCAACTTCAGCTTTCCATTCTTTGAACTTTTCAAAGACTTCACTTTTGTGTCGCATGAAGTAGACCCAAACTTTGCGAGAAAAATTGTCAATGAATGTCACGAAGTATTCCTTCCCTCCTTTTGACTTTACCGGTGAAGGACCCCATACATCCGTGTGTACATACTCGAGCACGCCTTGCTTGTATGAGTTGTAGTATTGAACCGTACTCTGCATTGTTTTCCAAGCACACAAAATTTGCATGTTTTCATACCTTAGAGTGCATTCCTCTTGTGAAGCTCCATCAATCCTCTTTCTCCCATATGCCCGAGACGCATATGCCATAGATTGGTGTTATCTATCTCCGTGCTAGCATCCGTGGACATAGATGCTCCACCTTGCACTGTGGTTCCTATTAATCGATATAGGTTCCCATGCCTCTGTCCTTTAAGAACAACCAGAGCTCCCTTAATCACCTTCAAGACTCCACCTTGAGCCGTGTACTTGCATCCATTGGATTCAAGTGCTCCCAATGAGATCAAATTCTTCCTTAAACTTGGAACATGATGCACGTCTGCTAAGGTTCTAATCATGCCATCAAACATCTTGATTTTCACGATTCCAACTCCCACAGTCTTGCACGAAGTATCATTCCCCATGAGAACTGAACCACCATCATATACCTTATACTCATCGAAGGCTTTTCGATGAGGACACATATGATAAGTGCATCCGGAGTCCAAGATCCATGAATCTTCAAAGGTGTCCTTCCCCAACGATATGGACAAGACGTCCCCATCATTGGTCTCAATGCTGTCAGCTACACTTGCCTTATCCGAGCTCTTTTTCTTTTTCTCATTCTTATTTGGACAGAATCTCTTGGTATGCCCTTCCTGATTGCACCGATAGCATCTTCCTTTGAACTTTCCCTTGGATTTTGATCGACCCCTATTGCTCGATCCTTGATCCATAGATCTTCCTCTTCCTTGATTGCTTTTCTCCTTTGCAAAGAGTCCCACTCCCGAAGATTTTGAACTACTTCCCCTTTTTCGAGTGTCGTTTGAAATTAGGGCAGTAGTCACCTCTCCGATCTCCAGGGTTTCCTTGCCATAAAGGAGCGTAGTCACCAAGTAGTCAAACGAATCGGGCAACGATGTCAGTAGTAGAAGCGCTATGTCTTCATCCTCAAATCTTACCTCCAAGCTTGTAAGTTCACTAATCATTTGATTGAACACATTGAGATGTTCCAACAGATCTCCCCCTTCACTCATCTGAAGTGAATGCAATCTTTTTTTCAAGAACAATTTGTTCGTAAGAGATTTTGTCATGTAGATGCTTTCGAGTTTGAGCCATACCTTCGGAGCAGATTCGATTTCTGCTACATATTGAAGGGCCTCATCTGATAGGTTCAATCGGATTGCGCTGCACGCCCTCTCCTCCATGTCGGCCCAATCATCATTAGTAATGGTGTCTAGCTTGTTCAATCTTTCCAGAAGAACCTTTGATAAACCTTGTTGAATCAATAGATCCTTCATCCTTCTCCACCATAGTGTAAAATTATTCTTCTCGGTGAATCATTCAATATCAAATCGAATGGTTGAACCTTTTCCAGCCATCTAGTTAGAAGTCGCAGTACAGGAACAGAGAACCTGGATTGCTCTGATACCAATTGTTGTGCGGAAGAACACCCTAACTAGATGAGAAAAGAAACAAGAATAATCAACAATACGGAGATTTACGTGGTTCAGCGAAAAATCCACCTATGTCCACGGGAGAGAGAGAGACGATTTCTTATTGAGAGTTGCACACCAAGTACAAGGTACAATGCTGATATATATAGATTTTCAGATCCCCATCTTCCTAATCCAAATAGGAAAGAATTAGATCCTCACTTTCCTAATCCAAATAGGAAAAGAATTCCACCCTAAAGATATTACCTAATTTGAAACTTACTAATAATATCTTTAGTGATTATTCTCTATATATTAGAGATATCATTATATATCCCAGTTACATTGAATTGGGATTATTTCCCATGAATACCTCTTATAGATAGGTCCAAATCTAGGAAATATATTAGCAAACAAAATATTCTGCAATCTTCAAGCCTTCCTAGATTTCCTGATCGACTTTTTAATTTGAATTTCCAATCGATCGAATTTGTAGAATTCAAGACAATATCAGCAGCATCATCCTCATTATCTCAAGTTATGATGTTGTTAATCTATAGTTATGTATGAGCACAGTGTACCTTACATATATGCATGGGATGTTTGTATATATATATATATATATATATATATATTTTTTTTTGGCAAAAGTTCGAGATGGAAATGCTCATTTGGATTTGCTCAATTAATAATACAAATGACAATTTCTTTTTGGAATGGATATTTAATTAAATGATTTTTCAACAAAGGGAGAAAAAAGGAAAAACTAAGGCGAGGAACTTGCCCAAATATAGAAAGGGAGGGATTTCACCCGCCCGCCCACTAGTCCACAAATAAAATAAAATAATAGAAATTGAAAAATACAAAAAGAAGACATACTCACAACCCTTATACACATAGATACTATCAATCGCTTACACACATTCACACATTTTATCCTAATACAAATAAGTTGGAAATGACTCGGAATCTTTTTCGCAAAACCTGTGCTTTACCTCCCGTAGCACCCCATGCTAAAGACTCGTGAGCCAGACATGATCTCTGCTAACATATTGAAGCATCTTGTGTGCCGAGTCGCCCTCTATTCATTCCAAAAACATTCTCGCCAAAGGCGGCAATTTACCCACGTACGATACGATATAGCCATATCATCCTCATAGAGTGAAGTCACATCGATTAATTGATTCTTTTCAATCTCAACCTTCAAAGCATCCTCTAATCAACAGGATCGTATCCTATATCCCAACTTTTTCACAGTTACACCCGCTACTCTAATATTAAGGCTAAATTGTAGATAACTCTCGCCATATTGACCAAAGTCGACTGTTCCCTCCAATGCTCCCCACAGCTTATGTGGTGTGAAAAGTTGACACCACACGTGATCCATATCAAATGGACAGAGAGTCCCTGATAGCTCATTCCGCCTTTGGCCGTTAATATATGGCACGATATTGAAAGATACTTCCTTTTTTCCATCTTCTACACCAAAGACAACACAAATATACAATCCTATGAGCTTGTCATACAAGTCTTGCGAGGCCATGAAAGATATAGTACCGTCTTCAACAAGGACGCACTCTTTTGGCATCTCCCTTCCAGGGCGAACATTCCAGAATAGAGGCTCAAGAGTAGAATAGCAATGCTTCTGTTATATGGGTAAATTGTTAGAAGTGTCCAAGTTCGTAATTAGTTCAAGAAGTAGAGTTTGATTTGAGGATATTCGTAATAATTCAACTAAAGCTAGATTTCTATGATAATTAGACATATTGATCCTTGCTTATGTTGGAAATCATTCCCTTGCAAGTGCTAGCCACCCCTAATATTAGATTGAATCACCCTAAATGTAGCTCATATAATACGAGTGTACTATATAGGAAGTGAAAAATTGATGGAAAATAGACCAGCATATCCAAAAAATTAATCATCCTCTTCTAACCCCAGTCTCATGTTCATTGTTATGTGTTCACTTTAGACATCGCCGATTCTTCAATACAAACTGTCCTAATGAAACTCCAACTTGCCACGAACTTAACATTATTAAAATAAATAAAGGAAAAAACATCTGCTTGCATCCAAGCTAATGAAAAATCGAAAGGAAGATCCAATACATGCCCTCTCCACAAGCCTGCCTCATCCAAACCACTTGCCCCTTTTTTGTCTTCTCTGAATTTATTTAAAAGGAGAATCTCAAATCCGATACTCTCTATCAATGAAATTAAATCAAACTGTCCAAGTAATCCGCATGTGGCTAGTAAGGCATGTAGTGCGAAGGTCCCCTATCATAATAGCAACAAACATCTAAGAGTGAAAAAGTCTCATGTCGAATTATTGAATTATTATCATTGTGTAATTTTATCTTGACCCATAGAGTTGATCTAGTACTATTAATGATGTTGATTGTGATTGACCATAACATCAAGAACTATGTGTCCATTATTTGTTATATTTCTAAGATTTCTACATTATTTTTCAATCATGAGTTAAGAACATCACGTCTCTGTCATTGCATCAATTTGAGATTTTGTTAAGCTTTTTATACAGCTTTTGCATTACGTGCGCCCGACGTAAACTCCATATCAACACATGCATATACACATGCGCTAAGAGAGAGAGAGAGATACCTCAATTGAGAAGTCAATCATGTTCTCATCTTGTAAAGATTTTGTTTCACTTGAACTTTCTTCCTTTGTGCTTATTGGATTATCTTCATGCGAAACCTCGTAGAGTAAAGCTGGATCTAGCAATTGATTGTCTTGAAGCAAAACCTCCGAATCATTCTCTAGTGGCTTGCACATTAGTTGAAATCCACACTTTTTCACAGTCATCGTATCACCTTGATTATTTCGATAATAATCTACTCTAATGCTAATGTGGAAATGACTCGAGTCATTTGGACTGAAATGGTCTATTGTCCACAACTCCTTTGGTGCCATATACCCAAGCAACACATGATCCAAATCATATGGCCTCACACTGATCCGACGTTTTCTGCCTTTGCAATTGACAACTCCTAAAAGCTCATAATGGAAAATTCCTTTTCCTCGGAATACAACGCAGAAAGCTACTCCTAGGATCTTTTCATACAAGTCCTTTGAAGCCACAAAAGATATATAACCCTCTTTATTGAGGAGCAACCACTTTGGCATCTCTCCTCCAAGTACAACAAATTGGCACTTTGTTTGAGGACGAAATTTCTGTAATTGATGTAGACTGTTAGATAGTTTTTCAAAATTGGAACCTAAAAAGAGGAGTTTCAAGGAGTTAAGTGGTAGTCCAAGAGTTTTAGATATAGTTAGCAATAGCAATCCAAATATTTCTTTGTACTTAATTGGTGGAAATAGGACATGTATTGTTCAAGATTTTGTAACTGGAGGAACATGTGTTATTGAAGTTTTTCATTGGGTGATCCTTGTAATTCAACAGGGAACTAGAGTTCCATAGATAAAGAGAATATTATTTGCATTGCCTTATAGCAACCTCCACCTCATATACATGCATAATCACGTTCTATATGTTTGCTTTATTTAATTAGCCCACCATTGTAGGAATTTTAGCCTTTTGCAATACACAAACACTCAATGCAGCCAACATGTACATGACTCCATATTAATTAGAGAGAGGGAGAGAGTCTAACCTCAAAGTTGAACAAATCATTTACGGACAACCTACGGACCGGCTCCTGACATGAATATAACTCAACGTTCTCAGCATCCTGTAAGTTGGAGGGAATTCTACTCAGAGATTTGCACCCATTTGCCTCTAGTCTTCTCAATTTCTCGGGAATCTTAGGAATCTCCTGTAGTTGCTGACAATCCGAAACATACAAATCTTTCAAGTTATAGAGTTTCTCACATGTAGGAAGGTTAGTAAAATTGTTTCCTGACAAACATAACTTCTGTAAGCTGGAAAAATAAGAAAGATTTTCCAGAAACTCTACTTCTGGTAGAAGGCACTCAGTAAGTATCAATGATTTTAACTTGGGAAATCCCATTGTTGTACGGGGTTCACTCAAATCCTCCTCCTTCTCTTTTGGAAACTTGATTAGTTGCGAGCAGCCTTGAAGGTCCATGGATTCAAGATGTTGCAACTTGTAAATACTAGATGGAATGATTGTCAATTTTTTGCAATAATTTAAATCGATCTTCTCGAGAGAGACAAGATTTCCTATGGATGTAGGAAGTTCTTCAATTGAAGTCCAACCTAGATAAATTCCTCGCAAGTTTTTGTTCTTATTCGGAATATCAGGGAATCTTTGCAATTTAGAACAACTTGTCAAATCCAACATCCATAATTTACGGTGATTTGCAACTGAATCGTGGACATGCTCCAAGTTTTTGCACTTAATGCGATTCAATTTCTCGAGATTTGGAATACAAGAGATGTCCGGCATACAAATCAGTGACAGGCACTCACCAAAGTCAATGCACTTCAAATTTTCAAATTCCTGCAAGAACAATAAAACCAACTTACATAGACATTCGGGACAATCAAAGAAAAAGGGTGAGATATATATTCATTTTAAAATCTGGCTCTAATTTTTAAATAAAAATCACTTGATCATAATTCAAGCCACATGTTATCAGAATTCATTGGATCATGTGGTGCATATAGAGCACACCCTCTCACTTTATAAATATTAGTTTAGTAAGTAATCCTTGTAAATTCGCCGATGCACGTAATATCACCACACATCAGAATGGCGTGGCCACTTCCATTACGTATTCGTGCAGAATGTAATTTAGAGAAATTCAGAAAGAGAGTGTAACCTCAAGTGGGAGCACTCAAGCCGTGGTCAATCCTTTGCCAACTAATTCATCACATGCATTTAAGCTAAACGTTTGGAATTTTATATAGAGATTCGCAAACACCCGCATGTAGATTCCGTAGAGGCGGTGAAAGGTTGAGAATCTCTTCTATTCATTGCTGATTAGGAAGTGATGGTCGGTTGATATTTTTAAAAAGAAGACATATTTTGTATGCCTAGATGGTCATAAATATAACAAAAAAAGAATGAAAAATAATAGAGTCCAATCCGTCTTGCATAGTTTTTTTTTTTTTAAAGCTACATATAGGTTGGCATAGTGTAAGAGCTCAAAGTTTACTATATCATAATAAATACAACCACTACATTTATACCTTGCATTTATATCCATAAATAAAAAATCTAGATGCATCGATAGACTTTGACATCTTGATCTAGTGGATATCGTGTGTGATTAATTAAATCCCTATGGTGCACATCCGTTAAATATATATTGAGTCTTGCACCTTCTTTCAATGAAGTTTTAACTACTTTATTCTAGAGGCTTTCAAATTTTTAATTGAAAGGATATACACATATATACTTCTTTGTATCATTAATAGTCTAATGATCACTACAAGGCAAAGAAATCGATTTCTTGTTCCACTCCAATCGATTCAAGAAACCCTTTACCATTGAGTTGTCATTCCATAATGATTAGGATATTTTCGATATGGTAAATTCTCAATTAACTCACTAAAATTACAGCACATCATTCTGAAGGATGAAAATAATATTAAATGAAAGGGAGGTGAAGGAATAGGATATGAAATGTTATATCTGAAATTATATTTGAAGTAATATTCTCAAAAGATAAAGATTGTGAGCTTTTTCGTAGGACAAGTGAAGGATGTCAATTAAAATTTATAAATTGAGACAAACCAAATCAACACTTTTACTCGTTCATGCGCATTATGAATGGAAATGTTGCTATTAGTAAGAAGGGTATTGCGGGACGGTTTTTATATGGTGAAAACTTTGAAAATGATCATCATGGAGCCTCGATGATTTAATGGTTATTGAGTTTCATACTGCTAAATTGTGTGCCTAAATGGTATTCCAAAAACATGCCTCTTCTAATAGTGATGTTGAGTTTACGAGTCACTTTTGGCATTCATTACGGTGGAAAAAGGGGACTCGGCCTTAGTTTTACTTTGCTAGCCATCAGCAAACCGATAGAAAAGCTAAGGCTGTGAATAGAATTTTGGGCAATTTATTAAATAGCTTTATTAGAAAACATTTGAAACAATAGGATTTATTATTATTTCAAGGTGAATTTGCAGAAAATTATTCGGTGAGCAAACTACTGGAAATTACCAATTTGAAGTTGCGTGTTGAAAGCATCTTTGAAGTGCTTCGGATCTTACACACTGCCCACTAAGCGCCAATTTAGTGGATATTCTGAAGAAAGAGCTAAGGAAATCAAGCAAATACAAGAGGAAGTGAGGAAGAGTCTAAAGAAAGAGCTAAGGAAATCAGACGGTTACAAAAGTGAGCTCCGCAGAGAGCATGTAATTTAATCTATCTTCGTATCATGAAGACCAGGAGCTTCATGAGGTTGGCCTTGGGGACGGGTGACTTCCAATGGAGGGAGATTGATTTTGGGAATTGGAGAGTACTTCGAATCCCTATTTGCAGATTTCAAGATCCTCTCTTGTGATTTGACTAGTAGGGAAATAATATATATTTTCCTGATCTATAAGTTTGTTTATAATATTTTGATCTCGATCAAAATTTTTGATTATATTGTCGCTTATTTGAATTTCCCAGTTTAGGTAGGTAATTTTCACTTTTTTTTTTTTTTGGGTCGGTTGGTAATTTTTACTTGGAGGTTATACAAGGGTAAACACAGTTTATTAAATGAAGTTTTATTCCGGGGTGTTGTGCCTTATTATTTTTCCTTTGTCTGTCTCTCTGCCCTTTAATGGATTCCTAGTGTCAGGGAGTGATCAAGAGAGTGTTGTGACCTTCGAGTGGCGTACGAAAGTGGTGATTCGGCTGGGGAAGACTTTGATTGTCTAGTCTCGTCCTTCCTATTTATTGTGGTGTTTTCCACCTCACTAAGATCTAAAAACCGTTTTTCTTTTTTATTTGCTCGTCCAACCCAATCCGAAGTCTTGAGGCCGAAAGCATGACAGGAAAATTGGAAGATAATATGGGTCCATTCATTTCGCTGAAAATGGAGCATTTCTCAAAAATATTTTTTAAAAAGTTAATTTTCAGGAAAATGTAATTATTTTATGATATTCAATTAAAATATGAAAATAAAATAAAAAATATTTCCGCTGTTTAGCAAAGAAAATCTTTTCTTTTACACACATTTTTGGTAATCTGTAATTATTATTTTTTTAAATCAATTATTTAAATTTTAAATTTTTTTAAAATCAAAATTTTTAATTATTTTTTCTTTTTATCTTCTTCTTCGGCCAGTCACCGGCCACGGTGATGGGCGGCGACCAGTCGAAGGCAAGCTCGAGCTCGCTGCTTGCCTAGCTCGCCGATCTGGTGAGCGGTGAGCTTGAGGTCTCGCCCATCACAGTGAGCTCACTGCCAACTCGTGGGCTCGAGGCTATCAAATCTGGCGAGTTGGCAGGCTTGAGGCCGCCAGATTTGGCGAGCTCACTTGCTGCCAATTGGTGAGCTCACCGTCGGGTCACAGACTCGAGGCCGCCAAATCTAGCAAGCGAGCTCACTACTAATCCGCAAGCTTGGTCGCTAGTTCTGGCGGCGAGCTCGCCGTGAATCGCGAGGCCTGAAGCTCGCTCACTAAATTTGGCGAGCTTGCTGCCACTTGTGATTTTGGTGAGCTTGAGCCTCGCCGACCTATGGCGAGGCTTGAGCTCGCCTATCGGTTGCCAACCACCACCTTGGTCGGCAATGAGCTGAGGAAGAAATAAAAGAAAAAAAAAAGGAAAAATTAGAAGTAAAATTCGAATTTTTTAATAAATAGAAAATAGAAAAGGAAAAAGAAAAAAGAAAAAGGCGTCCGGTTAAAAACATGATTGTCCTAGATATGGAAGAAAGAGGATGGAAAACATTTCCCAAAACATTTTTCTCACATTTGAAGGAGTTTTTTATATTAATGAAAAACGTTTTCCTCAACTAATTCATTTTCTTTGAAACGAACACCAAAAAATTTGAAAAATATTTTTTCTGAAAGTTATTTTAGTGAAACGAATGGAGCCTAAGACTTGGTTTGTTTCGCAAAAAATGTGATGGTTTTGGAAAATATTTTTTCAAAAGTTATTTTTCAGAAAAATGATCATATTTTACGATATACGATCGAAACTTGAAAATGAATAAGAAAATATTTTCAAAGTTTGATACAAAAAATTTGATTTGATTGTCCCCCGTGTACTCTTGTAAAAAATACTATTTCTTTTTTTATTCTTTTCTTTTTCAAAAAATTAAAATTTTTATTTCTATTTTTATCTTTCTTTTTCTTTTTATTTTTCCTTCTTCCTTGGTTGAAATTAGGCCATGTGAGCTTGAGCCTTGCTAGCCTTGGTGAGCTCATCCTTTGTGATCGGGTGCTAACCGCCAAGAATTTTTATAAATATAGTACCATATGCACACCATTTGCGTACGTACAAAATTGATATTTGGAAAATTGAGCAAAATTACCAAAGTAGAAGTACTTAATGGAAGAAACTGTTTTTGGATCGAAAAAGTTTAGATTTGGATATTGAAACATGTGAGAGGTTAAATAAACTTCTTAACCTACATGTTTCTTTGTGTATAAGATGTTTGCAAAATAAGTAATTGACACATTTTGGTGAAGAAACAAAATTGAGATCCTACAGTTGGTGCTCTTGGCTTTATATAATAATGTAGATGATATGCATACATTTAGGTTTTAAGTATATTTAAATTAGCGAAGTGAGCCCATTGCTGACTTCTCTCTAGAATAGCCCTTTTAGTCAAGCTTGAAACCTATTGCGCACCGCTAGCGTTCGTACTTCATCTGGCTTCGAAGTGCCAGATGAAGAGCACTAGCACCTCCAAAGAGGAAGGCTTTTCTGTGGGATCGTACTCCACAAGCTTTATTTTATTTAAGCAGTATAAGAAAGAATTGGATTACCAATCTGTTCCCCCTTCTGTTCTACTGCTAAGCTTAGAGGATGCCCAACAAGGGGATGTGAAGAATCGCTTCCATCCTGTGATTTCTTACCCACGGAAGAAATAGAGTAAAGGCTTTAATGGATGGCTCAATTGAAAGAAAAGGACAGGAACGAGGAGAGATTTTTGGGATAAAATTTTCCAATATTTTGAAAATGAATTTGTCATCCATAAAGTCAAAAGAAAGCTTTCTTTTACTTCCACTTCTTCCTCCCTCTAACAATAAATAAATATTTATTAGAACTTGCTGATTAGGTTAGTCCGACCAAAAAAAGACCGGACTTTTTTGGCCATTGTTTTAGAATCATCAAGCTTTGACCTACTTAAGTAAAGACTAGCTTCCAATAAAGATCCTTAACTACACATTTTCTATGTATCTTTTCATTATTGGCTCCTTGCAATCAGAGACGGAATAATAGGAGGTTCAGTAAAAAACATTCAGTATGCACCCAGCTTAATGATCAAGCAAATATGCAAGGAAAATCTATTTCTCTTCACATACGTAATTTCCAAAAGAGTCCAGTCTACTCTTCTCTATTGTATGGTGTATAACCTTAATGACATTTTCAAAATCTATCATTTCAAAAACATAAAATTAAATCCTTAGTTGATTTATATTGAAAATTAAGCTAACACCTAGAATCTTATGTTAGAGATCCACAACCACCCACCAGTAAATCCCGCAAAGGCGGTGGGAGGTTGGGAATCTCTTCTATTCATCACTTATTAGGAAGTGGTGATTGGTTGATCGTTTTTTAAAATAACACATATTTTATACGCCTAGATGGTCATAAATATAACAAAAGAAAATGAAAAATAATAGAGTCCAAACCGTCCTGTGTAGTTTTTTGTTTTTGAGCTACATCTACGTTGGTGGTGTAAGAGCTCAAAGTTTACCATATCATAAATTATGATACACAACCACCACATTTATACCTTGCATTTGTATACATAAATAAAAACTATAGATGCATCAATAGACTTTGACATATAGATCTAGTGGATCTCATGTGCGATTTATTAAACCCCTATGGTGCACATCCGTTAAATATATAATGAGTCTTTTTGCACTTTTTTTTTTTTTAAGTTTTAACTATTTTATTCTCGAGATGCCTTTATTAATGGGTTGTCATTGCATAATGAT
>MU089642.1:115870-145577 GCA_014858505.1 Corymbia citriodora subsp. variegata | reverse complement strand
CGCATAAGGCAACTTTTGCAGAAAGTTACTGACATTGTTTTAACATTGAAGGACAAAATTCTCTTTCTTGTAGGTCTTAAATGATTTTCCTAATCAAGGAAGGCTTGCTCTCATGCACACGATACTGCTGTACATTCTCGTACATAAATGAGAAAAAGGAGACGGTCTCAATTAACAGCGTACATGCGGACTAAGAAAAGATAGGCAGGTGTAATGGAAATTGCAAGTGAATCCTACTTGGGCTTTGCGTTGTGAAAACGCCGAATGCAGAGCCTTTGGTCTCTAGTTGCTGTGTGACCAAATCGTCTCGGACTCATTTTGCTTCAGATGCGTGGAATCACCAGGCAAGTGCAAGAAAGGAAGGAACGAGAAAAGAAAGTGATTAGGGCTGCGAAGGCGCAAAGAAGAGAGGTTTTCAAGCGATTGCCATTTTACTCCTAGTCTCTTTTCTTCTTATTGGGGGTTTATCTAGACCCATGGGCCATGCCCCCCATAGGAGCTCTCTCTCGTCCGGTGCATTGTACGGGAAGACCCCGAACCAGCTCGACCAGCTTCGTGTCCTTAGCCTCTGAGGATAACCATATCGCCGGCAATGTCCCCGACCTCTGCAGCCCCGTTAACCTCAAGTCCCTCTTACCTAAATGGCAATGCCTTCTCCAGCGGCTTCCCCGCCTCCCTAACTGGCCTCCACCGCCTCAAGATCCTTGAAAACTTGGCAGTCGGTAATCCCATGAAATTCTTTTTTTGCATATTATTAGATTTGTTTCTTTAAATCCTAGGCATATGCAAAATAAATGGTCTTCTATGGCAAATTTGTGGTCCGGTTGCCCATTACGCAAAACAAAATGAATAGCCCAAATTGCACTGCCGTTCTCCTAGCATAGTTTTTTGTTGTACACGGGAGGAACTTTAGTTCTGTACGGCTCGTTCGGTCTGAAATTGGGGACAAAGTAATAGTTCCTTGTGGGGGCGTAGAGTGACGATAACAATGTTACGAAGAGGAAACTACTCGGTGAGTTGGTTCGTGGAAGAACAAGTGAGAATTAGCTTCATTCATTTTACAAAAAATATAAAATATTTAAAAAATATTTTTAAGAAAATCATTTTTCAGGATATTCTTCAAAAAAATATAATTATTTTTTGATATTCGATTGAAACATGAAAATGAAGTATTTACTGCTCAGTAAGGGAAATATTTTCCTTCATATATTATTTTTAAATCGTTTTCAAATTTTTTTCCCTTTTTTGTTTTTCTTTTCATTTTCTTCTCCTTTATTGGGGTGGCCCTCCCCGCCCCACCTTACGTCTCCGCCCTCAGCTCCCACGCCGCCCCTCCATCGCCGACCTCCACCGCGTCTGCGACGCCGTCGTGGTCGCCATCCTCCTCCCCTCGCGGTCCCTCCGCGTGATCGCAAGCCAACATTCCGATGTGATCGCCGTGGACGGCGTTGAAGTGGCGGTTCTTGGGGTTTTCTTCGGCCGCGATGTGGCGATGCATGGACTCTACGACGCTCTGAGCTTCCGACCTCAGTCAATCAACGGCAGTGTTCTTCCTCCGGTGCTTCGGGCGAGCTCAATACGAAACCACCAGACCAGAGCCACCAGTGGAAGCCGATGCACTACCTTCATTTCCCAAAAACTCTCTCAGACTCCGCCGAGGCCGATTAGCTCGCGGCTCGCCAGACCCAGGCGAGCTCGAGCTTGCCGCTCGCGCCAGATCGGCTAGCCAGCGGCGAGCGCGAGCCTCTGGCTTGCCGTCCTGGCTAGGCCTGAGGTCGGCATCGGCGAGCCTCGAGCTCGCGCGACGCCGCTTGCCAGATCAGCGAGCCAGCGGCGAGCGCGAGCCTCTGGCTTGCTGATCTGGCGAAGTCCGAGGCCGTCGTCGGCGAGCCTCGAGGCTCGGCTATGGCCGGTTGCCGGCCATCGCTGTGGCCGGCGATCAGCGGAAGAAGACCGTGAGAAAAGTAAAAGGAAAAAGAGAAAAAAGAAAAAGAAAATAATTAAAATTCGATTTTTCAAAAAAGAAAGAAGAGAAGCTACTCTAAGGTATAAGGGAAGGGAAAAGGAAAGCGACTAAGAAAAATGTTTTTCATATGTTTTCTTTAATTTGAAAAGTTTTCTTTTATTTGATAAAGTACTTTTTCTTTAATGTAATATTTTCCATGAAATAAACATAAAAAATTCTAAAAATTATTTTTATGAAAATTATTTTTCATAAAATGAATGAATCTTTAGTATCAAGTCCAACATAAATTCTAGCTCAACGAGAGCTAGTGGCGGCTGTTAATCCACCTGCAATTTTAGTGCCAAGGCATTGATTGCAACTAATCAAGATGGACAGACGATAGAGAAGATATAGATCCTCGCGTTCCTCAACTGCTCCAGAAAGGCTGATTATTCTGCTAGCGAGATCATTTCACATAAGTTTACCCTTCTTCAAAAGTGCCTTTTTCAAAACCATCGAAAAGTAATTGAGGATGATGATCTGAGAAGCACTTTGTGACTGCCTTGTTATCAAGTTCTCCTGAAGTATGCTACACAAACTCACTCAATTTATTTTAATGTTTATTTCTCTGATTCTTCTTCCCTCCTAAAGTCCACATTGCATTCGGCAGAAGGGTGTGATTGCCATTGCAATCACAAGAACTTTTTTATTGGGTTGAATTGATTGCAATCACAGAAACTCTGCTTCACTTGGTGGGTTTATTTCTGCACAATCACTTGAAAGGGATTACACCTTTTACTCCAGAGTTTTGGCTCAGACACTATGTTAAGTTGCATCACACTGTCGCTGAATAATTAGCTGAGCACCTTCAACTAATCTCCTCAACACTTCCCCGGCAGGCAGAATCTGCTTGATAAGCCCCACGCCTTGTCCCGCATACATTGCCATGCTCTCTATGTCGCCGGTGGTTGTCGAGTTTGGAACCGTCCCTGTAAAGCGGTGTATCTGCTTCTCCTGTTCAAACAAAAGAGACGAATATTCTGCTAAGCTCTAACTTATAAGGCTCAAGGCAGTTACAGTAACAGCAATAATTTCTAGTTTCTGGGATGAGAAGGAGATCTAAAATTGAAAAGGCAATCTTGCTATTAGACATCGAATCTCACCACTCCATGTACTGTCGATCGACCAATTATGGGCTGGTTCACCTCGTTTTCATTGGGAGGAAGAGATCTCCAGTCATTGAAGAACGGTGTTTTCAAGACACGATGTGGTGCCCCTGGCCATCGCGCCCTCCCAAAAATGTCTGTGTACTCCGTTTGGTCATACTCGACCAGCTTCCTCTTGTATAGAGGGTGCGCATTACTTTCTTCTGTAGCAAGAAATCTGTGAATGGATAACATTGCAAGGTAGTCAAATCAACGCCATTCCCAGTTTCCAACAATCAACCGTAACGGGTAATGCAACAGAAGCTGGTTTACCTCGCTCAGATCACTATCTAGCCCTAGATTTTGCTCATGCAATTCCAAGTAACTAGATTTTTTATTCAAATACCATGTGCCAGATGTCACAGATTATATTCTATTCTCTTGTCATGAGGATAACTTGATTCTACCATTGATCTCTTTAATTCCTTTTCTTTTGCTTCACGGTTTCTTAATGCGCAAGTGGCTCTCAATGCAAAAAAAACTTTACAAATAATGCTTTAGAGCAATAATCAGGGCTAAGGAACAATAATTTGCATTGATATTTCATAGGGATCTCACAATTCAGTCACTGCTATAGGAATCTTATATACCTAGTGCCAATGCAGACACCTGTTGCTCCAAGAGCCAAAGCTGCGACATAGCCACGTCCATCCACAATGCCCCCTGCAGCAATCACTGGTATATCTTTCTCGCCAACTAGATCAACCACCCTCGGCACCAGGGTAATCAACGCATCCTGACAGATTTGAATAGGACAGTGACATGGAAAGTAAATTCAATAATCATCCACAACATTGTAAGGAATATGCTGGATAATGCGAACAACAAGCAATTACAGAATAAGTTTACCTTCAGACCGCTTTCGTGTAATACCAATTTCTACCAATTCTCCAACTCTCCTATTAATTGAATATCAAACACCGTAACATGTTGTACTATCGTAGTGGAAGATACTTATACGGTCACATCCAGAAGTTCTCTGATAAGAAAAGAGCACCAAGTCTAGGATGGTGACATTGTACTTTGAGCGAGCTTCCACATGATGTTTTCGAACTACTACCTTTTTGTCGTTATTAGCTTACTTCCATGATGTTACTAGGGCCATTTACAGAGTTGAAGCAGAAGAGTATGTAGTATACTTTATCACAAAGGATTCACCAAAGTTTCTTCAATCTAACAAAGCAAATTCTGATTCCCGAATGCAGACGGTAAAAAAGAGCATGTAAATGTTCAGTTGCTTCCAAAATATCATTTATTGTAATGTTTCAGATGCAACCGCTCAGAGATGCTGGAACCAGTTCTAATGCAACCAATTCAGTGGCTCAGCTAAATTATGATTGTACAGCCAAACAAAACTCTGTACCTGACCAATGATATGCCCTCCGGCTTCACGCCCTTGGACAATGATTGCATCTACACCGACATTGACAGCCCTTCTGGCTTCTTCAAAGCTACCAACCTGAAGTTTGTACAAGAAGTTGTGAGGAAAATTAAATAGAATAGCAAAGATTTTCTTTTAAAGAGAGAAGGTTACAAAGATCAATCACTTACTTGAGGCACAACTTTGACTCCAACTTGATGAGCTTCTTTGACCAGCTCCTTCGTACACTCGCCCCAGTAAAGCTGGAGAACATCTACCTTCTCATCAAGTATCACCTTCAGGTTTTCTTCATGGGGAAATGCTAGAACAACACCTATCCCAAATGGCTTATCAGTCAAGGACCGGGTCTTCCTAATCAGCTCCCTCACGTGATCTGGTGCCTCCTGAGCACACAAGAAAAAAGCAAAATCACCATCCAAAAACATGGGAAAGGAAAAAGGTAGCGAATATCGACCACTTGTCCAAATTTTCATTTGAAAGTCATCACATCGCTTCATAACGCGGTATTGTAAATTAGTCCTGCTACTAGCAGCATTACTCGTCAAGAACTAGTGTTTCTGAGAGGCCATCAATATAACAATTCCAGATCAGAGGTGACTAAAAGGGCCAATTATATGAAATTTGGGAATGCATTTGCTCTGGGAATGGCATATCTGATTTCCTTCTAAATCCCAAGACAGTTCTGGGTCAAGATTGAAATGCCCAGGTCAAGAATCTCTCTCGATCATGCTTTAGGACATAACCCAATAACGTACAAGACCACGAATCTCAGACGCTTGCATCAAAGCTCAAAGCTCAAGGCATATTCCCAAGAAACATAGACGAACAGCAGCGAGTGAGGAGGAGCGTTACCCAGTCAGGAGCTCTGAGGAGGCCAAGACCGCCGGCATTAGAGACGGCGGCGGCGAGCTCCGGCCCCGAAATGTCCGGCCCCAGCGGCGCCTGAACGATCCCGTATTCGCAACCCAGTATCCCTCTCCACCCCATCTCCCTCCCTCTCTCTCTCTCTCCGCGAGAAGAAGTTGGTCAAGACCACCCCATCAAATCAACCCAATATAAAAGAGAGGAATGTACATCAAGGCCGCTAGGAGTCAAGCGGAAGTGGACAGAGAGAGGGAGAGGGAGAGAGAGAGAGAGGCAAAAGACGATCTTCTCCTCTCTCTCTCTCTCTCTCTCTCTCTCTGATTTGCCTCAAGTTTCGTGCTTTATCGCGCCGCTCCAGACGTAAGAGAGGACGCCTCGACGTTCCGACATTTTCTTGATTTTCAATTCCATGCGTGGGGGCGTGTTGGAGCAGAGAGGCTTTTCAGGGCCCGCCGCGTCCCATTTCCACCTTGGTACTCGATTGAGTAAATGATTTGGCCATTTTTAGAATTTGCCAGGCCTGGTACCCTGCTGAAAAATCTTCGTTCAATTTCGCCCTTGATTATGAAAATTTGAGGCTTTTTCCTATGGAAAATTGATTGGATCGAGGTCAGGCGAGGCGGGCGGGGCCTGCCGGAGCTTGATTAAGGAATCGCTTGTTGAGCTCGCCTATTTTTCCACTTTGGGCCGACCGGAGCTTGACTAGCCCTGGACAAAGCATGGCAAGTCGCCGGCTCCATGATAATCTGTTGGTGATATTAAGTGAGCCGAATTATTTAAAATCGTGGCAAGTGGTATATTTAAACATATGTCGCAAGACATTTTAGTAATGGTCCACCCTATTTCCACATACTATATAGCTCTATATACAACCAAACTAAAGCAATTATCATTAAAATAGTTGGACCCCTCTCTCTCTCTCTCCGTGGAAAAAGCATGTACTCAAACCAAAATCATCTTTGTAAACATGAACCCAAAACGAAATGGTCCTCTTTCCTTAAAGGCGTATTCCGTTTGCCAATGTTTTCTTCGATACATTGTATGTACACCCAGAGAGAGCGAAGGATGAATCTTGGAAAAAGTTACCTGCCAGTCGTGAAGATGCTCGTTGACTGTAGTTTCATGAATTCATGTTTTATCATTAACCACTCTACCTCGTATCGTGCTGTTGTGGCTTTTACTCTCGCGTAGGAATTTTCTCGAGCAAGATGATTAGAAATAGCTTCTATAACTTTAACTACATGTCATCTTAATTAAACATCTTGACTTTAGGCACAAAATATAGATAGACAACTTTCGAAAAAGGTATCACAAAAGCTCTAAACCTATTGCATTGATCCCAATTTATTCCTAAACTTTTTGATCTAGTGTCAATTCAGTCCTTCCAACTAATTTTGGTTGAATATTATTGATGTGAACACCGGACAACCTACATAGTACAACTAGCACTAATGCGGATAACTTTTAATAATGTTTTAATAATAAAAGATTTACGATTAAATTTGTATCAATACAATATATTTAACACTTTTCTTATATTTTTCCATTATATTTTTGGCTTCAGGATGAAGATGGTGTTAATAGATAGATCCCAATTTAATTTCTTTTTGGGCCAAATTAATTGCCTATTTGTAATGAGGGCGTGACTTTTTGAATAATAAAGAGTCTTTTATAGCAATATCGGTCATGGAACATAGAGCCGCTTTTTTGGAATAATGAATTTTATTAACTAGTGTCCTAAGGGCGCTCCGAAGCTAAAATCATGAATGCACTAGTGCATCACAAGGAACATGCGATCGAGATCTAAGTAGCATTGACACGCGAGACGTGATACGATACAGCACGATACACCAACACGTTGTTTCTCAAAAAATAAAGAATTTGAACACGTTGAGATACGTTGTATATTAAATGTATATTTTTATATATACATGATAAATTATTATTTCTTAATTATTTCAATCAAATTAATTTGATTCAAATTCACAAATAAATAAATAATAATAAAAAGCTTAGAATGAATTCACCATTTGTTAATATCATTCATTATTTCAACTTGGCAAATTCAACTCCATTTCAATAATCCATAAAACTTAAAGGAAAAAAGCAAGCAATCCACATTCTGAACTCGCATGCTAGATTGTGTCGAAAGAAAAAAGGTAAAAAAATAAACTTGGGAGGTGAATTGTACATTATGGAAAGTGAGAGTCGGAAGAGAAGAGAAAACTAGGTTTTTTTTATTCTTTCCCCCTTTATTATTTTTTATTTTTTTATATATTAACATTTTGACTCATCATTTATTGAAATTTTTTAAAATTAATATCGTGCATGTCAGAATTCCAAAATCACATATCAAAATTCTAGACTTGAGTGTCAAGAGAATTGATCGGGTGTCGAAAAATCTGATACCTGTTGATTAGACAGGTGTCCAACATGACATGAAAGCTCTCGAAAAGTGTAAGTGCTTTTTAGGTTGAGATTATCCAAGGAGGTGCATTAATTGAAGCATGCAAAAACCGTCCTAGACATCACCCGACTGATGGAAAGAAAAATGTGGAAAAGACCTTATTATAGGTCCAAACGTTATTTGCCTACCTTATTATAGGTCCAAACGTTATTTGCCTAAAGTTAATATAGAAAATAGGAGAGATGGACCTTGGAAATGGAGTGTTGCTGTAGGGGGTCCATAGTTTACAAGATTGACCTCCTCATAAGAAAAAAAAATAGTTGGGCCCAAAACAATCCATATAGAGCCTATTCAATGTGAAGCTCCATGTGGTATCTCTAGAAAAAGTGAAGAAGACATGGCCCGGTTGTAAGTTGGGCCAAAAAGATAATGAGCTTTGCTGCATTGATAAATTGATTTCCACATGAAGAGCACTCAATTGCCCCGCAAGACCATCATGGAAGCAAATTCTTTTCTTTCTTTTTTTCTTGATTTTTAATTGATTTTTTTTCTTCCTAAATCGTATTTGATCAAGTGTTTAAGATTAGTAGTATTTAACTCAGCACCTTTTTATAGTTTGTACAAAAGGGTTGTTCTAAGCACCCCTATAGCCTCAACACCGCTGCTTGGTTGAGAGGTGGGAGAGAGCAAGGTGGGGTTGTTTTTTTCTCAGCAGTGCACCGTTGGCAAGTATCCAGACGGACCAGCCACGTCAATTGAAGACAGCTCAGCACTTTAATAGAAAGAACACACGGTAGTTCCTAATGAGATAAATCGAAGTGAAAATGAAAGGTCGAGTATAAGATTTAAAGGCCGAGATATTTATGAAAAACCGACAAGGGTCACAGAAGATATTAATACTGTTTAATTCGACATATCCATTCTCTTTTGATTGAATATTCTCTATTAGTGTACTTTTTGATGTTTTGCTGATTTATTGAGTCAGCTTCATTTGAGATACTTATCGGAACAGAAATTAACTCAAGTATTCATGTAAAAACAAAAATCCTAGCCATGTTAGCAAATAAAGGCTACTCTAACCCAATGATAGACCCTAATTAAACAAAAAAAAATTAAGGCGAGGTAATTTATTGTTGCTGATTATTAAAGGTGGGGCTAAATTAAAAAAAAAAAAATTGACTTGAAGGCCCGGTTTCAAATAATATATTAGGTCACTCATCAATCCCAAGCAACATTATCCTCTCAAATCATTATTCTAGTCGGATCATCATCATTAGCTTCAACCTCAAATATACACTAGGCGATTAATAAAAGAATTAAACAATATTGCATTATTATGGAGAACAAAAAAAAAAATCATAAACAGGGGCTCCATTCTATTATCCCATTTGAAAAATGAAAAGACGTTCTAAAAGTTTTGGCCATGATTAAATTTATGACATCATCTATCATATCACTTCCACATCTATTATCTTTTATTTTATTTTGCAAGCATTTCTACTGGTTTTTGTCGTCTCATTTTTTCTTGATCCAAACCATAATTGGTAAACGATAAGAGTGATTGCTTTCAAGGTATGTCAGAGTCAGTTCCAGTTGCTTGCATATGTTGGCATGCTCTGTATTATTATTATTTTCAGTAGTTCTCAATTAAGCACCTGTAAGATTTAGTTTTGATTAGGCTCAAAAGCAATTCTACTCAATAACCAATTTTACCCAGGAACCGGCCTTTTGAATCGATCAAAGTTGTTTCCCAATCCCCATGTGAATCAGCTTGCAGCCGGCTGAGTAAGGCATCTTTGGTTCGATTAGATTCCTAAGTTGAACCAATCCAATTGCTCACCCTAATAAAAGCCAACCCATGAATTTGTCATTCTTCATATAATCTTTTCATCATTGGCTATGAGAATAATTGTTTTCAACAATGGTGGAGGTTATCCTGGGCCGAGCGAAAGTTCCATGGGCTTCTAGGTCCACAGTGTTGAATTGTCACAAGTTGATGGCCCAATTAGAAGGTGTTATATTGATCTTTGAACCAAGAGGAATTAATCGGGTTGCGGATTGGATAACAAAAACCCACAGCTTAGGGTTTCTCCCTTTTAATTGGGTTTCCATGCCTCCACAATCCCTTTCACTTATTTTATGTTTAGATTTCAGTAACAAATATAATCCACTGTTTGGGTAGTAAGTAATGAAGAATTTTCTGACAAAAAAAAAAAACTTGACAATGCCATGAGTCACAACAAAGCTAAACCATGCAGATAGAGAAGCCATTTCAATGCATACTACCCAAAAGAGAACCAATAACTTAATTTGACTCACCTAATCAAAGAATAATTTTATCTCTAAGGACCAATGATTGGAACAATCCACATCACGATGTAACTGTGACAATTTGATCGCGCAAACTAATTATATTATATTTCGATCACAAATATAATTATAGACACAAAACTGTATACCATTAACATTGTAATTATAAGATCGTCCGATTAAATAAAGATTAATGATTGTGTCGTCCGCAATGATGGATCAAAGTCTCTCCCACTCTATCCTAATTATATGTGAGATTAAAATATGTACACTTGCTACCTATAACCTTATCATTTAAACACATATTCAAATTCAAACACAATATATTTCAAATTGTTTCGATTTTACAATGTGCGTGATCGTTTGTTTTCTATCGTTCCTTACTTTGCTAAAACCGGTGAAAGTGTATGTGGTTGCCATTGACAATGAAGTGACCCTATGGTAATGTTCTCCAACTTTAATCGGACAAAAAAAACATTTCCAATTGTTAAAGTATCAAATATTGCTTGTTTACGGGATTGATATGCCCTTTGTATGCAAACCTTCACCTAGCAAAATTAAATTTTTGGGTTGAGGTTTTTTAATATAACTGTTTTTATTAAAGTTGGGATAATTCTCCTTTGTCAATAAATCTCTTATTAATGTTATAAAAAATCTAAAAAACCAGATTGAACAAAGTCTTCAATTTGAGTTGCAATTTAGTTCAAAATTAATGCGCATTCAAAAGGTTCGAATTTTTCTAAAAATCTGAACTGCACCAAACCATTGACATCTCTATTTGTAATTTTGTACAAAAGGAATGTCTATTGATTTTGCAGGAACTCTCTAGTACTTGTATTCCATAACACTACAATGACTACTTATACTATTCCCCTACCATTGGCGAGGTCTCAGTGGAGGCGGCTGCTTGGTTGGGAGGAGGTGAAGAGAGAAGGGAGGGGAAAACAGCGTCATCAGAATGTCGGGTACTTTTTTATTGATGAATGCGGGTGCTAAAATTGCAAAAAAAAAAAATCATAATAAGTTAGGTCACGCATCCATGCCAAGCAACATTATAATCTCCAAGGAACATTATTCAAGTCTGATTATCATCTTCATCATGGCTTGAACCTCAGATATAGTCTAGGTGGTTCCCATTTTAAAGGAATTAGATAATATTGCACTACTATACAGAACAACAAATATTATCCTTACATAGGGCCTATACTCTATTATCCCTAGGAGACGTATTTGAATAATATTTGGACGTTGTAAAGTATTGGCCATGATTGAATTTATGATGTCATCTATCATATCAGTTCCACATCTATTATTTTTCAATTGGCAAGCATTTCCGTCGGTTTTTGTTGTCTCATTTTTTTCTTTATCTTAACCATAATTTGTGAAAAATATGGGCATTCCAAGGAGGGTAATTTTAGATGAGGAATCTAGTAAGTTTTAGATCAGAAACATGACATCTACCCGATCAAACTAGTTCCTAGATGCCTACTTATGTTGAAGTGCTTCACGTCGTTATATTTTGCGAATGTTAATAATTCATATGCTTTTAGTGATTGCCTAGTTGTATTCGAGAACTGATCTAAAAACTAATTCTACTTGAGAATCAACCTTTTGATTTAATCAAAGGCCGGTTTCCAAATTTTCTACCCAAGGTTCGAATCGGTCCCCATCTGCACTAGTTTCGTGTTTGACTGATAAAGTCAGTTCTATTTGGTTTGATTATCGAAGTAAATTGGTCTGGTTGCTCGACCTAACAAAAGACAACCCACGAAGTTGTCATACCTCATCTAACCTTATCGTCATTGGACATGAAAATCACTATTTTCAACTACACTTTTTAAACTTGACAATGCCATGAGTCACGAGAAAGCTAAACCATACATAGAAAGAAGGCATTTCAAGGCTGCACCTAAAAAAGAACCAATAATTTAATGTGACTCACCTAATCAAAGGGAAAGTTTATCAAAATGGACCAATAATTGGGACTGTCCACATCACGAGGTGACAATTTTGACCACGAAGTGATGATTAAATTCCTTTTCAACAACATATATAATTATATATAACACATAACTGTATAGCATTAACAATATAATAATGACATCGTCCTATATAAAAAAAAATTAATGATTATGTCGACCGCCAATGTAAGCCTCATTCCCACTTGTCATAATTATATGTGATATTAAAACTTCCTAAAACCTTATCGTTTAAACTCATCTTCTAAACATAATAGACTTTAAATAGTTCGAATATTCTCAACGTGCAAGATCCCTTTTCTGTATTATTCGCTATCTTTGCTAAAATCATTGACTGTGAACACCGTAGCCATGGCACCCAATGCCAATGTTCTCTAACCTTCGGCAGAAAAAAAAAAAAAAGACATGTCATCTGAATTGTTAAAGTATCATATGTCGCTTTATATATTCTTTAAATACATACAGTCTCCCTCCACTTTAGTTTAAGTTTTTTGGTTGGATTTTCTCTAACGCAAATTATGTTATAGTTAGAGGAAAAATATAAAAAAGAGGGAAGATAAAAGTTTAGGTATATATCAATTTTTTTATGAGATATCACAATTTAGAATAGAGATTTGACTCAACTTATCCCCTCTTAATTACTTTATTTTTTACTATATCAAATGTTTCAAGCATCCACTCGATAATAACAAGGCTTTTTTTTTTTTTTTTTGGGAAAGAGAGGAAAGGAGAACGAAAGTTTGAGCGACAAAAATTTTGAAATTTTTGTGAGAACATTGAAAGCGAAGGTTTAATTTTATTTTTAATTATCAAAAACTATGCTTAATGGAAAATAATATATTGTCCACAAAATTGGTATAAAAGTGCAAGTTAAGACGTGTCCTTCTCCTTCCTCTAATTATTATGTCCGCCTATTCTGCGGATATAGACGACTGAATTAGCTTAAATTAAAGAAATCATATTGAAGTTGACGATGATCTCATGGTTTAGTCCAGTCAACGATTTGACTTCGGTGTCGGACTCGTCGGCGTCGCGCGCACGTGGCGCTACTTCGTCCTCGACTCCTCATTGATGAGACTCAACATTGACGGTCAAGATCTTAGGGGACCTGATCCAATTTCCGCCGTTGGATCGATCGATCCCCAGCCTCTCTATCAAATTTAGGTTTTGTTGAAATTCTGCGAGTCGTCCATTCGCCATTTAAATCAGTGCACCTCGGCCAGGACTGGACTTAACTCTTTCGTAGTTTTCCGCATTTTAATTGTTGTCCGGCTCATTCATCCACAGAAATTAGTAGTATTTTATAAGGAAAATGACTTAAAAATAATATTTAAACTTTAGTTCTATATATAACACCGTCTCTTAATTTTTAATTTGTCCAATGTGAGCTTTTGACTTTAGTTCAACATGTAATTTCAAAAAATTTCGATTTATTCAACCTCTAAGTTTTTCATATAATTTAAAGGCTGCATTAAATATTTATCAATAATTCATGCATCACATTCAACAAATTAAAATTTTAGGAATGATATTGCATATTAAACAATAATCCAAGAACCATATTGTACAAATAAAAATTTAGGAACGATATTGCATATTTAATCAAAGTCCGGAAATTATTTGTCATTTTTCTATTAGTAACAAAAGGCAAGAGTTACACGATGTTATTCATGGCATTGCGATTGAAAAATGATTCTTTGTAGGAATTCAGGTTATTTAGCAGGAAAACATGCAAAGGAGGGAGAAAATTGTTAAGAAAAAAGTAATAAAGAAATCAAGTTTAATTAAGCTGGAGGGACATATGACACCTATCCATCTAGACTGCTTTCCAGTAGATCCTGGATGGCTCGTTTCACGGCTCAAACTCATCCTTTAATTTTGTGACCCTACTCTCATTATTATCCATATCTAACTTCATAATATCTAGATGTAATCATATAGCACCAAAAGAACGAAAATCTTCTTCAACCCAAGGACGATAGAATATCACAATTTATGTGCCGTCTCTTTCGATTTGATCCAAATCTGCTCCATATATCTCTTAAGATAACTTCTCAATCACCATGTCAGTGTCATATCGTGGCCAAAATTATAACGACAAAAGGGTATTGTATTGTCGCTACATCAATCTAATCCTTCGATGTGCCAATAACCAACAATGATCATGTAAATGTTATATTTTGCTGTTAGAGAACCTAATCCAAATCCTTAATTCTTTACTTATCTCTCTATTTTTCTGTATCTTGCTCCTATCTATGATTTCTATTCCGGGCATGACAAGATGACAAATGATTGGTGGACCCCTTTGGATTGCATGCATCATTTGACTTTAAATACGTACATATGAAATCGGATCTCTCTTGTTACGGTGTTTGGTTGCACGACCACATCAAAAGGCCCATCAAAATATTGGCGAGTTAGCAGTGCAATGCATGCACAATCGTCGGTGGGGATGTATTCAATGCATCCATGCAAAGCACCCACGATGTGATGTAAAGAACAGATAAGAGAACACATGACTTGAGAAACGCTCTTTTCAAAGTTGTTGATCGATAGTTTCAACACAGTCGATAGTCGGCTTCCTAATCAATTATAAATAATCATGAAGGCTTGAGTCCAAGACCAAATCAAGTCAAGATATCGACTTTTTCAGGCAGCCTCAATCGACCAACCGTGCTATGCACAAATTTTCATCATCTCCACGTTTTTCTTTCCCCGTATAAGTCCAATTTAATCTCATGCATTGAAATCAAGCTAAACTATGTCATGAGAAGAAGGTGCTGCCAAAATGATTTATGAAGGGGATGATAATACCAAGGAGGACAGGACAGAAGGAGTGACGATGTGGAAGATGTGCGGACAAAGGCACGCCCCACATTTTCGCATTTATAGCATAACAAAAACATTCGGGACAGAAATTGTCCTGTCATAATGTTAGGCACGTTACAATTAATTTACCAGATTCAAATATACTCTTTTTGCTGGGGAACCAAATTATTTGGTGAAGCTTTTAATATCATATTAATATGTTATTTTCAATATATCTAGAATTAATACCACCAAAAATCTCAAACCAGTACTTTCATCAGTCATATTTAACCTAGGTTAATCTTCATCTCGCAAACAATCCAAATCAGTCCACTTGACGAAAATCTATTACTCGTTAGCATTCTGTTTAACATCACGTTAAAATGCATATTGTTAGCACAAGTGTTACAAATCTATTTTGCAACCATTTGCCACGTGTGTTGACATATATGCATGTGTAAGGTTGATTTGGATCAATGGTATTGATTTGGAATTCTTTTTTGTAAGAAGAATTTTAATTTATGATAAAAATGTCACAAATGCATTGATTTAACATTTTGGAAGAGGAAATTTGATTCCGAAGTATGATAAAAGTGTCAGTTTGAGATTTTTAATGTATTAATCCTAATATATATATATATATATATATATATATATATATATATATATATATATATATATATATATATATATATATATATATATAAATGAGCAAGCATTACTCAAGCTAGAATGACTCCAACAAAGAGGGAGATTTTCATTTTGCATAAGAAATATTATTTTTATGGAAATAAAGAAATTCATCTCTAAAACAATATTTCTAAAGAACCCAACGAGTGTACGTGAAGCCAACACGTGAAAAATAAGTTAAAAAAATGAAAAATCAAAAGGAATAATAAAAGAAGGCCAAAATGTTAGACGACGAACTTTATAGATGTGCGTGTTTTCCTCGAGTGTTGACTCTGAGTCTGTCCACTTGTCTGCCGACTCCCCGCACGCGCCGCCACTTCACGCACGTGATACTCGCCTTGAAACTTATTGAATTTCCACGCTCTTTCTCTTGTTCGGTCTCCTTTGCCTCCTTTTTTTTTTTTTTTTTAAATTCCTTTTGCGATGCCATTTTGCTTCCTAAAATAAAAATAAATAAAAAGAGGAAATAACAAATTTACTAATTGGGTAAACAAAGCACTTTCATTCTTGTGAGCATATACTCTCTCTTCTTCCCCTGCTATAATGTCGGATTAGTTTCTCTATTTCTTCCTTGATGGCAATCTTCTATTTGACTAATCCAGTCATTATAGAAACAATTGAAGGAAGATTGAAGCAAGGCACGTGTTTTTTTCCTCCATCTTTGATCGGGGCCTCCAATAGTGTCTTTCATTGGTGGATTACAATACAAGCATAAATATCATTAATTCTTAAATTTAATTAAGTTGGTATTTGTGTGATGACCATAATTTATAACCAACCAATCAAAGTATGATCAGAGGAAATTTTCAACAATAGAAAATTTGGAAAAATACCACCAAAATAAAAAGAAGTGTCTTACTCAAGAATCAAAGTGAGAACTCGGCAAGTGCACACAAAAAGTGTACCTCCGTCCTTTTCTTCGCTTTTCCTTTTTATTTTCTAGATGAAAAGTATCACAAGAAGCATGTAAAGTGGTAAAACGAAAGAAATTTTTTTTGTTTAGGGCAATTCGCTGGGACTTGTATGGATGACATCTTCTTGATCGAACTGGAGATGTGGACTAAATCTATTACGTGGAATCAGGATTAAGATATCATCTTACCATTAATAATTCTCTGAGTGATTTGCATGAGGTAAAATGATATTAGACTTACAATAGAGATTAACTAGGACATTTTTGTTAGTGATTTACACCACAAAGTCACGTATATTCCATGTGAGTTTGTATTGGAAAGTCATATATCTTTATAGATAATTGTTAATAAATTGGAAAAATTTAATAAATCATCCATGTTCCATCCATGAGCTTGGCTGATGAAGACTCGAGAAGATAGATTTTCAAATTGTTATTCATAATATAGTCCATTTGGTTAATTGTTGACTTCAATCTCGCATGATTTGTCGCTTTCTCACGTGTAGGCTACCACATCCTAATTAATGTGCATGAATTGTCCGTTTCGATAACGTGCATGCATCATGTGATTTTTTTTTTTATATTCTAGAAGTGATTATTGGACACCCCTTTATCATATAGTCATCTGTAATTTTCAAGAAATTAATGATCTTATATAATATTGTTGACATTCATTCGAATGGAAACTACTCCAATCATGTATTATCTTGGGTTTTTTACTATAGTTACCTAATCAAGTGAATTTGTCCGTGCAATATCTAGATCATGTTTGTCACATCTCTTATCTTTCATAGTTGGAAGGAAAAAGGACTAGGAAAAGGCCAAGTTCCACAGTAAATCCCCAATCTTTGGATTTAGTTTGGTACAGAAAAATTACAATAACTCATGGGACCAAACAAGCTAATATTGGTCTTAGACATGAAGCTTCCTCTTTTGTACTCCATGCTTAATTGTGCAAACAATTTCCAAGTGATAGCCAGAAATTTGACCATTTGAGAATGTTTGAAATGGGTTCGTGATTATTGGATAACAAGCAAGTGATCAATGTAATCGGATCAGTCCTTGTTTGCATGTTGAGAGATGTCACGATGGATTACTTAGCTCATGGGACTAGAATGATACACCTTCACCATCACCACCAAGAACATTTCAATTGTCCAAAACTTCGTTGGTACATTCTTTGCAAGTACAAATTGGGTAGTCGGCATAGGGACCCCCCTCACTCTCCCATAATTCAAGGCTTCAATCTGAACTCCAATTCTCCCTCCATCTCTAGTTGTTCCTTCAACTACGATGGTGATTAACATCACAATTCATAGTTTTGATAATCGCAGTAGAATAAAGCTCGCCAAGGCAGGAATTTCATGCTTGGATCAAAGTCGGATGGATCTAACATGAACGCCGGTAGCTGATCACATGGAGGGATCGATGGTTGTAATTTCATTTGATTCATGACACACGTGTCCAGGAAAGTATTTGTCATTGTGGTCCAAAGGAGTGAGTAAATTCCTGAAATTATCATATAGAATGTATGGTTCAGTGGATGGGGTCGTGGCCCAGGCGCAATTCGTGGGAAGGGTGCGGAGACGCTTTCTTCTCTTTCGCTTCGATATCCGCAACTTTAACACGCACGCCTGTCTTGGTGAGGTCATCCTATATCTAGTCTATCTTTTCAACCCTTGCTGCGACAGGCTGTCCTCTGTTCCTCTGCTCCAAAGCAACCCCCTCCATCATTCATCGTTCAGTGTAAAGATAAGAAGCACAGTCGTCGGCCGAATGAGATTGTCGTTTGGTGAAGCATTTGTTTGATTCTTGTTCCTAATCCAAAGGTCAAACGCAGAATATTTATTTGAATTAATTAAAAATTTATCTAAAAAATTATAAATCTATATATTTATTATAAATATATTGATTTGAAATTTTTGACTTCAAAAAATTAATTTAAGATAAATTTATCACAAATATACCAATTTAACCTTAATCGGATATATTACGTTGACACAATTGTAAAATATTAGTAACTAAATTAACATAATTATAATATATTTAATATTTTTTTAATAATTTTCCTTTGACAATTTGTACCACATTTTCATAATAACACTCGAAATTTATGCTAATTCGTGCTTGCATGGAGCAAGCACCATAATTAACCTACAATGAACACATGCTGTCAACGTACTAATAGAGTGTACCTTCTCGCTCCACGTACCAATCTTCTCCGTGCAACTCGTTTTTCCGCCATGGACCATGTTCATGTCGTGCAACCGGTAGTGTCCAAAATGGTCGGTCAGACCCTGCCGAACGAGTTTGCATCTCACATCACTATAGACGAGAACATAGAAATTTATAGAAAGAAACCAAAACACGAAAGAGAGTTCGATTTTCTGTCGGGGTCTACACCCAATTCTAGGAAAAGGAGGGAGGCTTTTTGGGAAGGTGGGATGATGCACACCCATCCTTTTTCGACTCTCCCATGCACGCCAGCTAACGAAACGATTGGATGTATTATAATGGCCCCTCATGATGTCCCACAAACTCTTCCCTTCATCCCCATAATTTTTTGTGAGCTCACCATCCCCTCTCCATCAACCCAACTTGAGTAGCTCCCCTTGTGGTCCTCAAATTTCCCTTCTCTCCTATTTTGATTGAGATGGACTTCTTAGCTTGCCACTCCTAAACGAGAAATGGAAATTAGGTCTCTTGCTTTTTTTCTCTGTGTTTTTTGCACCAAATAGTCGAGTTGGGTCTTATCGATGAGCATTCTGTCTTATTGATTAATAATGATTAATAAAAAAAAAATTCATTTTCAATATATTGATTTTACATAGCAAGAGGGAGACGTGCGTCGAGAATGAATATACATACGTCCTTGATAGTATATGCAATCGCTAATTTTTAAAATCATATACTTCATAATTAATTATATTTAAATGTTGTGGAGACAAAGACACTAATTAACAAGATTCTTTACGGATAACGTCAAAATTCTTTATCTCCCGAGAGTTATATGTACGCAAGACTTGTTTGTTTTGATTTTTTTTAAGTTAAAATTCAGTAATCAACTTGTTGTTACAACATAAAATTTGATTAAATTTTTATATGTTATGGAAAATTACATGCGATTTGATGCGTAAATGTACTTTATATGTTTAGAAAGATTTTTAATTATTTTGTTGAATAAAGGTTGAATAAAAACAGCTCTTCTTTTTGACCATTTTTAAAATGTGTCCCTAGACATTTGATAAGTAGTACTGATTATGTTTTGAAATTAGTAGTTCTACTCATGACATGCCAAAAGGAGAATATATTTTCAATCCTTGATGTTCTTTAATGTGATTTGAAAATTGTTCTTTCTAATTTCAAATTCTTATCAAGTGTGTTTAGAGCACTTATTGATAAGATTTTTTCTTTAAAAGGAGTCAAAACTCTTCCGTTTTTTATTTTTTTTGCATAGTTAACGATGTTTTCAGGGTTCATGACACTTATTAAATATACTTAATAAAAAAATTCAATTTTTTGAAAACATTGATTACACGTTGTAAAAGAATGCATTGACAATATAGTTTTTTTTCTTTAAAAAAAAATTAAGTATGAAGATTGTCCGAGGCAATCATGTGCAAAATCTCAAGAAGAAAAGTCAGAACTCCTTTGAAGAAACGGAGACTCTCTCCATTAGGATGGAGCTAGTCATCGACGATTATGACAAAATTGAAAAGTGAGAAGTGATGATGACCGGAGAAGTCGGTCAGTGCATAATTCAATGCATTGGATCGTCAATCATGTAAAGATAGGGCCTAATCCAATCTAATCCGAAGCATCCCAACAAAAATTGATATACAATCTGACGAAACAAAAATAGATATACAATCTGACGAACTATCTTTTAAATCACGATCATGTATGTTCTGATCCACATGATCGGGGTCAAGATTGGACTTGAAGTCGTGGTGTGACACATTGTCCTCAATTAGAAAATCATCTCTTTATCCTTGCCCTCTCCTCATAAGGATGTGAAACATAGAGAAAGAAACGGGTGCAAGATTGAGATTGTCTCTAGCTCTCTAGATCGGAGAATTAGGGTGGGGAATTGAAGGGCCAATAGTTTGCAAATTTCAAAATTTCTCATAGGAACTTATTCAAAAGGAAATTGGCAAATGTCATCAAAAAAATTTAAAATTATATTCATTGTGACATAAATACCTTAATTTTTTTTATCAGCATATACCCTAAACTTACAAACAACCCCAACTCTTTTTTGTATAACGAAAAAACCTAAACAGACACTCTATCGCCATTCCATCCATAATATATGAGTACACAAAATTGTTTGATATATTTGTGTCACAATTCAATTAAATTGAGGTATAAATTTAAGATTTTTGGTGACACAAAAATATTTTACGATATTTGTGTGATAATGGGTATAATTTAAAAAATATTATGTTATTAATTCAAAAGAAAAACAGTTTTCTTCTTGAACTTTTGGTGTCTAATAATTAACAGAATGACCACCTTATTTATTTTTTACTAGTTCTTTTTTTTTGGGAGTTTTCCTTTTTTTAACGTTGACCCTGATTCTTTCTCTTGGCGACATCGTAGTTTGTGCGAGCGAGCACTCTGCGACGTCTGCGTCATTACAAGTACCGAGCGCCGAGCACCGACAAAAAAAGCAAAAAAATTCCTAAAGACGGAAATACCCGCGCTTCTCGAATGAAAGAAACTTGCATCGCAATGGTCATCACGGTTTCATAAGCGGAGTCGATCCAACGTGGCAGCTGATATTTTTTATAATTAAATCGATTATTTAAAATTCTACGGGCAAATAATCCACATTAAGGGGAAAAAAAGAGCATTCTTAAACCCGTCTCCATCCTAAATCTAATAAATATCAACTGTGTTCACTTTTCGCATTTTTTTAATAATAATGAATACCACGTCATCGTCATTAATTAATCAGCTATAATCAATAGTCACCTAACAAATGATATAATAATGGTTAATTCTATGCAAGAGGAAGAATTCGTGCCTTTCTTGGGGTTATAAAAAAAAATAAAGAAGTTTATCTCTATTTATTTATCCATAGTTTTTGACATTTCAAATTCATTTTATCTTTGTATAATTATTTCTTATACAGTGAAAATTTATCTAATACTAACCAATCGAAACCAATAAAATTATATGAATCCTATAAAATCTAATAACAAAAATTGCACTTGACTTGTAGACTCGAGTTTAATAGGAATTTCTCATTCTAATGTCGCAAAAATAAACAACCAACTTTTGTATGTACTATGCGTAGTGGATTAGGTACCTTATTCGATTTAATTGCACCATCAAACACAAACAATGCCTTAACTAAACTGGCCCTTTCTAACTTTAACATATTCATCATAAATATATTTTTATGTATTGAAAATAAATTTGAGTATGGCCAAAAAAAAAGAAAAAGGAATTTGATTAAAAAATACTAAGCTCTCTCTCCCAGCTGTCTCCCTCTCCTCCTCCTCTTCCTTATATAAATACCCTCTCTCTCTCCCTCTTTCCCTATCTCTCCCCACTTCTCTCTCTGTCGTTCTCTCTCTGAAAGCTTCGAGGTTACGCCAATGGCGTCTCCCTCTCTCGCTCTCCCTCTCTTCTTCCTCTTCATCCTCTTCTCGAGCTCCATCTCCTCCTCCTCCGCCGCCCTTGTCCAGCAGCAACCCCTCGTCCTCAAGTTCCACAACGGAGCTCTCCTCAAGGGCAACATCACTGTCGACCTCGTCTGGTACGGTCGTTTCTCCCCCACCCAGCGCTCTGTCGTCGTCGACTTCATCCGCTCCCTCGGCTCCGCCCGCTCCCCTCCCCCCTCCGCCGCCTCCTGGTGGCGCACCACCGAGAAGTACAAGGGCGGCAGCTCCAACCTCGTCGTCGGACGGCAGACCATCCACGAGGCGTACACCCTCGGGAAGTCGCTCAAGAACCGCCACCTCCGCGCCCTCGCGGGGAAGTTCAACGCTGCCCCCGGCTCCATCACCGTCGTCCTTACGGCGGCGGACGTCGCCGTGGAGGGGTTCTGCATGCGGTGCGGGACGCACGGGTCGGCCCGGCCCGGGTCGGCGTTCGTGTGGGTCGGGAACTCGGAGACGCAGTGCCCCGGGCAGTGCGTGTGGCCGTTCCACCAGCCCCTGTACGGCCCGCAGACGCCGCCGCTGGTGGCGCCGAGCGGCGACGTCGGGGCCGACGGCATGGTGATCAACCTGGCGACGCTCCTCGCCGGCGCTGTCACGAACCCGTTCGGGAGCGGGTACTTCCAGGGCCCGGCGGACGCGCCGCTGGAGGCGGTGTCGGCGTGTACGGGGATATACGGGTCGGGCGCGTACCCGGGCTATCCGGGCCAGCTGCGGTTGGACAAGGTGACCGGGGCGAGCTACAACGCTAACGGGCTCGGAGGCCGGAAGTTCCTTCTGCCGGCGATGTGGGACCCGGAGACGTCCGCCTGCAAGATCCTGCTGTGATTGCGCCACGTGGACGACGAAGGAGATCCTCATCATCATCATCCATGTACTTCGGTCTGTAGATATTGTGGGGGTGGCTCGCTGTACCGTCGTATTAAGACTGTCTAGACTCTGTTCGCGGTTCGACCGAGTGACCCGAGTCGGACCGGGTTTAGGCCGGGAATGAGCGACGGTCAGTGTTGTGTGTCGCGAGATGCGGGATAAAGATGAGTTCTCATATTTTTCTTTGGGGTCTTTTCTTTTTTTTTCCTTAATTTTTCTTTGGCACCTGATGTGGCAGGAATTCGATTTAAAAAAGGGAATATATATAAATCTCAAAAGTTTAGATCAATAAATGAGTGGATATATATATATAGCAGTAAAATCCAAGTTAGGTAGTGAAATCGTTGGTCAGCATCAGTTATCAAACAGGGAGAATAAAGTAGTCTCGTGCAAATGAACTTATTAAAGATCAATGTTTGATCAATGTTTTTTTCTAGTTCTATATCACAGATGTCCTTAAATCAAGGTCCTATAAATAAATCAAGGTCCTATAAATAGAGAAGAGATTATCATAGAAGATTTTAATAAGTTTATTGAAAATTGGATCATTTCAAAAGTAAAAATTACTCAGATTTATAAGCATATAAAGTTTATAAACCCTATATATAAGCGATGCACTCTTTGCTTCTCTTTTCCTTCTCAAGCTAAATTTTAGGCATGATCATGCTAATAAGAGAAGGAGTTTGACAATCCTACTATCTTGGCAATCGAGCCAATTGAGTTATAGCCTCCTCTTGACGATCATGTAAGATTTTTTTTCCCCTATAAGTCCAAATTATCTCTCTAAATTTTTCAGCTGAAAGTTCAATTATATGACACGCATTGAAATCAAGCTAAACTATGTCATGAGAACGAGGTGTGGCCAGAGTTGATTATGAAGAGAGAGATGATGGTGCCAAGCACGGATGGCTATGAAGTTGGGTAAAGATGTACGGGCGAAGAGACCCTCATTTTGACATTTATAGCCGTACAACAAAGGCATTCAGGACCAAACTTATCCCTGGTAAAGCTGCCGCAATAACGTCAGGTAACGTTAAAATTTAATTTACCAGATTGAAATATATTTTTTTTTGTTGAGTAACCAAGTAAAGATTATTTTCAATTTGAAAAAAATTGTAATTTCGATTGTAAATCTATTGTACGGAATCTTATGAAATCATAAACCTATTAATTATTTCAACATAATACTAAAATTTTGTATAAAATTTCAATGCAATCATTTTGATTAATTTTTGTCTGAAATTTATGTGGGTCCAGTCATAGCCATACATGGGCAAGTCTGGGAATTGAAAAATCAGAGGGGCAATAGTGAGGGGCAAAACAAACTTCAAGAAAGCAAAGTGGATTTTGTTTCCTTTACTCTTGACAACTCGACATTTTAATTATTGTTCAAGGTTTACTCGTATATTGGTCGGCCACGAAGACACCACCCTTTGTAGCTACACTTAACCATCAAGATCATTTAAAAAAAAGGCTAAAGATCGGGTTATTTGAGATATCAACCCTATTTTTATCCGACATATTTATTCTATTTTGACAAGATGTTTTGTTTTAGTGAAAAATAAAAATAAGAATTTCGACCTCCCAAAGAATTAAAAAAAGTCTTTAATTCGGTCACCGATTGAACTATACAACGCCATGCAAGCAAATCAAAGGCTACTCTAACTCAAAGAAAGACTCAAATTGAATGAAAAGCAAAGGTGAGGTACTTTATTATTGATGTATATTAAAGGTAGTGCTGAAAATTTTTAAAAAATAAATTGATTTGAAGTACGGATTCTAATAATAAATGAGGCCACTCATCAATGGGATTATCATCATTAAGCTTGAACCTCAAATGTAATAAAAGAACTACATAATAATCTACCGTACGGAGAACACAGAAATTATTATCATAACCAGGGGCTCCGCTCTATTCTCCCTAGAAGACATTATTTGAATAATTAAAAGGGCGTTCGAAAGTACCGGCCATGGTTGAATCTCTATGACATCATCTACATCTATCATATCAGCTCCTTATCCAACCTACTATGTTAGAATTGATTCCCGGCTGCTTGCTTGTATTGGCATACTCAACTTCATTATGTATTATGTTCTCAATTAAAAGACCTATATGGTTTGGTTTTGAATCAATTCGAAATCGGTTCTATCTGAAAACTAATCTTAAAACTGGGTAAAACATTCAAAGTCAAGAATTAGAAATAGAACCAGTCACCGTTGGCCTCCAAATCTTTTACTTAGGTATTAAATCAATCTTGTGTGAATCAACTTAGAATCAAGTGCATAAGATCCGTTTGATTCGAATTTTGGACAAAATTGGCATAGTTGCATACCTTGTATAAAAGACAACTCAAGAAATTATCGGGCTTCATCTAAACTTTTAGTGTTAAACATGAGAATCACCATTTTCCACAACACTATAACTCGACGGTTCCATGAGCCATGACAGAGCCAAACCTCGCAAGCAAAGAAGCCAATTTCAACTCGGACCCAAAAAAAGAATCAATGATTTAACCTGACTTGCCTAATCCAAGAAAATGTTCATTTATAAGGACTACTAATTGGAAATTGTCCACATCATGATTTGATGGTGAAAATTTTGATCATGCATAAATTATTATATTCCTTTTAAATAAAATTAGTAATGATAGACATAATAATTGTATAGCATTCACATTGTAATAATGACATTTTCCTATTTAAACAAAAATAATAATTAATGATTGCGTCGTCCTCCGATGATTTGACTGAAGTCTCCCACTTCACTAGTCATAATTATTATGTGGTATCAAAAGATGTATACTTGCTACCTAAGACAATTATCGTTCAAGCTCATCTTTAATTTTGAATGCAATAGGCTTTATATAGTTTGAATTTTACAATGGTGCGAGATCGTTTGTTTTCTATTGTCTCCTACTTGCTAAAATCAGTGAATGTGTATTTCAAGGCCATGGCAGGGAAGTGACCCGACGGCAATATTCTCTAACCTTAGATGGAACAAGAAATAAGACATATGGTTTGAATATCCCTACATTGCTTATGTACGAAATTTATACATTCTTTATACAATTGCGGTATCTCTTTACACATCAACTTAACTTTTAAATTTGACTTTCTAATGCCATATTGAAGTCAAATTTTGCCTTAGTTTATCTTTTGTGTATGCCCCATTCGCCAAATTTCACACGTAATTAAGTCAAATTTTGCCTTAGTTTATCTTTCATATATGCCCCATTTGCCAAATTTCATGCGTAGTTTTACATTTCTTATTTATGTGATTTATAAGCTCTTATATACATATTTTTCCACTATTTATTAGTTTGAATTTTTTATATTCCAAGGAAAAACACAAAAGATGAAAATCAACTTTAAAATTTCATTTTCTATCGGGTGTTCCTCTTTCACTCTCCAACATAGCATTGCATTATTATAATTAAATGGGTCATATCATTGTTGATGACTTCATTATGAGACACTTTTTATAAGAAAAATGAAATTTCAGTCACAAATCAGGAAAAATTTTAAAATTTCTATGGGAATTTGAGAAGGGAAAGTATAATTTTTAAAAAAATTATTCTACTCTCCCTTTCTAAATATAAGACTGAGGATATGAATAACCATACTTGACGTAAACAAAAAAGTTGTCAAGAAAAAATTGCTATGGAAATGCACGTTAAGACATGTCCATGTCCTTCCTCTTTTCTCCATTAGTGTATACGCAATCTTGTGGATATAGATGACTCAATTAGCTTAAATTAGAGAAATCATGTTGAAGTTGATGATGATCTCACGGTTTCGTCCAGTCATCGGGTCGATCAATTCACAGCCTCCTATCAAAATTATGTCTTGTTGAAATCCTACGACTTGTCCATTCGCCAATTAAATCAGTGCGTTGGTTAGGACTGGACCGACCTCTCTTATAGTAGTTGTCTGCAATTTTCAGCAACAATAATGGTTCATATTCATGTGCACGTTCATCAAGAGATATTTCGTAGTATCTTGATGTCTAAATCACGAAAAAGAGTAGGGCATAAAATATTATAAATGGCGACGCAACTGAAAAATGATGCTTCGAGAGATTGTGATTCAAGATTCTTTAGTAGGGCAAAGGATAAAATGGAGGGAGAGAGCTGTTAAGAAAAAAATTAGAAAGATTAAGTTAGATTGAGCTTGAGGGATGGATGATGATGATTGATTAGACTTGTTCTCCAACAGATACTTGATGGCTCATTTCGTGGCTCTAAGTTCACCTTCTCTCTTCCGATCCTACCCACTTCACAAAATCCCGATGTAACCCGTTGATCACATAGCACCAAAAGAATATCAATATCGTTCACGAAGCACCCGGGTGATAGGATGAACAATTTGTGTGCTATTTGTTTCAATTCGATCCAAATCTACTCTATGTATCTATAAACCTAATTCATGGGTCACCATGTCATTGTTCTATCATGGCCAAATCAATCGCTCTATGGGAATTTTAATGATGGAAAGGTTTGCATTTTGATTATGCTAGTGGAATTCTTCCATGTATTGATTATCTAAAGATGATCGAAACTTCCTATTTTGCTACTAGAGAATGTAGCCCGGATCCTTAATTCTCTAGTAATATTTAGTTTCTCTATTTTGGATGATTTATCTATGAATTCAATTGAGGGCATGCAAAGAGGACTATCTACATTATATTTTCCCAAGTTTAAGAGCCAATATGTGCCTTCTCCCAACTTTGGGTAGAAATGCCCTTATTTTAATTCTTAAAAAAATTAAAAAACCAAATCTTTCAAGTGTTGTAATTTATTGGATTTTGCCAAAAAAAAAATATCCAATTAAAACGGAAGTAAAAAAAAATAAGAATAACATAGGCCACTACAAACACGTTAAAAAAATGTACAATTGGGAATAAAAACTAGGAAAAAAATTTTCCTTGTTATTTTAAAGATCACATTGAATAAATTAAAAGTTTAGAGATGACATTATACATTTGATCAAAATACATAGATCACATTGCACAAATTAAAAGTCTAAGGATAAAATTACACATTGGATTAAAATTCAGGGATCATTTATGTTATTTTTTCACATTTTATATTTTAAGATATCTCGATATTGAAATGGCAAAAGGAAAGAATTAACAATGTTATTAGTGGCATTGCGACTAAAAGTTGATTCTTCAAAAGAATTCGGGTTATTTAGTAGGAAAAAAAATGCAATTGAGAGAGAAAATTGTTTAAGGAAGAAGTGAAATCAAGTTCAATTGAGCTTGAGCAAAAGATGGCGCCTGTCTAATTAGACCCACTCTCCAATGGATTCTCGATAGCTCTTTTTCGCGGCACAAACTCATCCTCTCTTTTGCGACCCTACTCTCATTACCATCCATACCTAACTCCATAATATCTAGACGTAAGCTGCTAATCATATAGCACCAAAAGAATGAAAATTTTGCTCAATATAAGAATGAAAGAATATCACAACTTGTATGCCGTCTCTTCAATTCGATCCAAATCTGCTCCACATATCTCTAAACATAATTTCCCACTCGCCACATCATTTTCATATCATGGCCAAAATTATAATGACGAAAGGGTATTGTATTTTCACTACATCAATCGAATCCTTCAATATGCCAATAAACTAACAATGATCATATAAATGTTCTATTTTACTATTAGAGAACCTAATCCAAATCCTTATTTCTTTACTTATCTCTCTAATTTGCCGTATCTTGCTTTTATCTAACAATGATTTCAATTCCGGGCATGACAAGATGATAAATGATCGGCGGACCCCTTTGGATTGCATGCATCATTTGGCTTTAATAGGTATTTATGAAATTGAATCTCTCTTGGTACGGTGTTGGTTGCATGACCACATCAGAAGGCCCATCAAAATGATTGGCGAGCGTGCGATGCAATGCATGCAAAATCATGGGTCGGGATGTATTCAATGCATCCGCACAAAACATGCACAATATAATGCAAAGAACAGGTGAGGGAACAAATGAGTCGAGAAATAATCTTTTCAAAGTCGTTGATTGATAGTTTGAACATAGTCGAAAATCGGCTTCTTAATCAATTATTAATATTCATGAAGGCTCAAGTCCAAGACCTAATCGAGTCATGATATCGACTTTTTCGGGCAGCCTTTGATCAACCGTGCTATGCACAAATTTTCATCATCTCCACGTTTTTCTTTCCTCATATAAGTCCAATTTAATATCACGCATGGAAATCAAGCTAAACTATGTCAAGAGAAGAAGTGCTGCCAAAATTGATTTATGAAGAGGATAATAGTACAAGGAGGACAGGACGGATGGAATGAAGATGTACGGACAAAGGCGCGCCCCACATTTTCGCATTTATAGCATTACAAAAACATTCGGAACCAAACTTGTCCCTTCATAATGGGGTCAATTCCAAAAAAAACCCCAAACTTTAGGTTTAGTCCCAAATATACCCTGAACTTTTTTTTGTCTCAAGAAAAACCCCAAACTTTAGGTCCAGTCCCAAATCTGCCCCAAACTTTTCTTTGTCTCATAAAAAACCTCAAACTTTAGGTTTAGTCCCAAATCTGCCCCAAACTTTTCTTTAATCTCAGAAAAAACCCCAAACTCTTAATCTATTCCCAAATCTATCCCAATTTTTTTTTGTCAAAAAGAAAATCATCAAA
>MU089642.1:96037-115652 GCA_014858505.1 Corymbia citriodora subsp. variegata | reverse complement strand
AAATTTAACGGAAAATAATATATGGTAATTTTTTTTGGTGGTCAAAAAAATAATTTTGGGTAAATTTGTCATATGTGTACCAATTTGAGATTTTTTTAGACAAAACAAAATTCTGGGTAGATTTGGGACTACAATTAAAGTTTAGGGTTTTTTTTGAGATAAAAGAAAAGTTCGGGGTAGATTTGGGACTAAACTTAAAGTTTGGGGTTTTTCTTGAGACAAAAAAAAGTTCGGGGTATATTTGGGACTTGATCTAAAGTTTATGGTTTTTTTTGGAATTGACCCTTCATAATGTGAGGCACGTTACAATAAATTTACCAATTTCAAATACGTTATTTTTGCTGGGTAACCAAATTATTTAGTGAAGCTTATAATATTGTATTAATAGAATAATCTTAATACATATAGAATTAATATGATTGAAAATCTCAAACCGGTACCTCCATGAGTGAGGTTACATTTAACCTAGGTTAATTTTCATCTTGCAAATATCCCAAATTGGTACACTTGACTAAAATCATTTACTCTTTAGCATTCCATTTAACATCACATTAAAATGCATATTGTTAGCATAAGTGTTACAAATCCGTTTTGCAGCTATTTGCCACGTGCATTGATATATATGCATTTTAGTGTAGGTTTGATTTGGATCGGGGGTATTGGTATGGAATTCTTTTTTGGAGGAAGAAAAATTAATTTATGATAAAAATGTCACAGATGCATCAATTTGGCATTTTGTAAGAGGGAATTTGGAATTCCTTTTTGTAGGAAAAAAATTAATTTGTGATAAAAATGTCACAAATGCATCAATTTGGCATTTTGTAAGAGGGAATTTGATTTTGAAATATCATAATAATGTCATTTTGAGATTTTTAATTTATTAACCCTAATATATATGAGCAAGCATTACTCAAGCTAGGATGACCCCAACGAAGGGGGAGATTTTCATTTTGCGTAAGAAATATTATTTTTATGGAAATAAAGAAACTCATCTCTTAAAAAATATTTCTAAAACACCCAACGAGTGTACGAGAGCCAACACGTGAAAAATATGTTAAAAAAAATGAAAAATCAAAAGGAATAATAAAAGAGGACCAAAATGTTTGACGACAAACTTTATAGATGTGCGTGTTTTCCTCGAGCGTTCACCCTGAGTTTGTCCACTCGTCTGCCGACTCCCCGCACGCGCGGCCACTTCACGCACGTGATACTCGCCTTGAAATTTATGAAATTTCCACCCTCTTTCTCTTGTTCTGTCTTCTTTACCTTTTCTTTATTTCTTTTTGCGATGCCATTTTGCTTCTTAAAATTCAAAAAATAAAAAGAGGAAATAATAAAATTTACTAATTGGGTAAAGAAAATCTTTTCATTCTTGTGAGCATATGTTCTCTCTTCCTACCCCACTGTAAATATCAGATTAGTTAATCTAGAAAGCTGTTTTCTATCTAACTAACCCGGTCATTGCAGAAATAATTGGAGGAAGATTCAATCAAGGACCATCTCTAATCGGAGCCTCTGATTATGTCTTTTATTGGTGGATTACAAGCATAAATATTACAAAATTTTTAAATTTAGTTAATTTTGCATTTGGGTGACTATTATAACTAGTAACCAATCAATCAAAACATGATTGGAGGAAATCTCCTCCAATAGAAGATGTGGGAAAATACCGCCAAAATAAAAAGAAGTGTCTTACTCAAGTATCAAAGTGAGAACTCGCCAAGTGTACACGAAAAGTGTCCCTCTGACCTTTTCTTTGCTTTCTCTTTTTTCTTGCGAAAAAGTATCACAAGAAGCATGTAAAGTATTAAAAAGAAAGAAACATTTCTCATTTAGTGCAATTTGTTGGGACTTCTATGGATGACATCTTCTTATCAGACCGTAGATGTGGACTTAATCTGTTACTTGAAATTAGGCTCAAGATATCATCTTACCGTTAATAATTCTCGAGTGATTTACATGAAATAAAATGATATTAGGCTTACAATTGGACAATTATACATATTCATCCAGCTTCACCGTGCATCTCTTTTTGTTATATTGTCATATAGAATATAGATGAGGTGGTGCGTCATAATATTATCGATCATTATCCATGAAGCATATTAATTTTTTTTAGCATTTACAACATATAGTCATAAATATTCCGTGTGAATTTCTATTGGATAGTCATATATCTTTATTGATAATTGTTAATTTATTGGAAAAAAATTAATAATTCATCACCTTTCCATCCATGCAGATTGGCCGATGAAGACTTGTGAAAGAAAAAAGATAGATTTTCAAATTGATATGTATAGTATTGTCCATTCAATAAATTATTGACTTATCTCATACAATTCTATCACTTTCACACATGTAGGGTACTACAACCTAATTAATTTGCATGAATCGTCAGTTTCAATAACGTGCACACATCATGTGATTTTTTGTTTTTTGTTTTTTATAAGCGATTATTGGATATCACTCGTTATATTGCCATTTGTAATTTTCAAGACATTAATAATCTTTATCTAGTATTGACAACATTCATTCTAATGGAAACTAAACAAACCATGCATTATTTTGGGTTTTCTACTATAGTTACTTGATCAAGTGAATTTATTTGTGCAATGTCCAAATCATGTATTTTCACGTCTCATATCTTTCATAGTTGGAAGGAAAAAGACTAGGAAAAAGCCTAGTTCCACAGCAAGTTCCAATCTGAACTCCGGTTCTCTCTCCATCTCTAGTTATTCCAGAACTTCGTCGATACTTTCTTTGTGAGAACAAATCGGACCGTGGCTACTGTGAACCCCCTCACTCCCGTAATCCCAATCTGAACTCCGGTTCTCTCTCCATCTCTAGTTATTCCTTCAGCTACAATGGTGATTAACATTGCAATCCAGAGTTTTATAATTGCAAAAGAATAAACCTCGCTGAGGCAGGAATTTCTCACTTGGATCCGAGTCAGATGGATCTAACATGAATGCCAGTCGCTATAATCATGTAGAGGTCAACGGTGATGATTCATTCGAATCATGACACATAGGTCTCGGAAAGTATTTGTCATTGTGGCTCAAAAGGAGTGAGTAAATTCCTGAAATTATTATGGAATGGTTCGGTGGATTGGGCCGTGGCCAGGCGCAATTCGTGTGAAAAGTACTGAGACGCTTTCCCCTCTTTTGCTTCGATATCTGCGACTTTAACGCGCAGGCCTCCCTAGCTGGTGAGGTCATCCTAGATCTTCGTCTATCTTTTCACCCACTGCTGCTGCGACAGCTTTTCCCTGTTCCTTTGCTCCAAAACAAACCCCTCCATGATTCATCGTTCAATGTAGAGATAAGATAAGCAGTACTGTCGTCGGACGAATGAGAGTGCCATTTTGTGATCGTTTGTTAGATTCTCATTCGTCATCCAAAGGTCATACAGTCATACAGTATCTTTCTTCCTAAAGAATCTCCGCAACACGCCACCATTGGATAGAGTTATTGAGATTATATTCGGTTCTCAAAATATTAATTTTACGTGTAACCAAAATATAGTTAATGCACTAAAATTTTTCATAATATTCTCGTATTCAAGTTTAAATCTGTTAATATATTCAATTGAAATCATATTCATTCAAAAATTTTAAATAAATGAGTTATGAATCAATTATAATATATTAACTACTCCACATCACATTAATAATCAGATATAAGATTTCTCTAACATAATTCACATGTGCATTTTAACGAAATTACTCAATGAGTGCAGCATAGACACTTATGACAAAACTGATTAGCATATGTGCGGTTTTTTAAGCATGTTAAGGCATTTATTGCCAAGACACACTTTGTCTAACATTATTAATAACCCTCACAAAAAACCATGCTTGCAATTTATAAAGTATCGATACATGTCATGAAAAAAATTCCAGAATCTTGAAAGTATATTTTTTAGACTACAGTCATATGGTTGCTATTTGACATATGTGAATATCTAAGTATTTGCAACTGAAAATTGGCTGTGTGTAGAAATTAGGCACGCTGAAATCAGTTCAATTGTGCACGCCCACTTGGAATTTGAGTTAAAACTTTGGCCGACATATATTTGATCGATGAAATTAGGGATCATATCATTAGTCTGCGGCATAACCTCTTCATAAGAAAACATCTCACGCATAAACAACTTTTATGTGTCCAAACATGGTTGATGATTGGTGCTAGCGTTTCGTAATGATACTTGAAATTCAAGCCAATTCGTGCTTGCATAGAACGTCACTATTAACCTACAATTAATGCATGTCATATCATGTTGACCCAAAAATAAATTGTACCTTCTCGCAACGCATCCGAATGTTCTCCGTGCGACTCGTTTTTCCACCTTGGACGGTGTTCATGTCGTGCAAACGGGTAGTGTCCAAAATGGTCGGTCAGGCCCGTTCCGACCCAGTTTGCATGTTGCATCACTATAGACAAGAACATAGAAATCTCTAGGAAGAAACCAAAGCACGAAAGAGAGTTCGATTTTTTGTCGGGGACTACCACTCATTTCTAGGAAAAAGAGGGGAGGCTTTTGGGAAGGTGGGATGATGCACACAGACATCCTTTTTGACTCTCCCATGCATTCCAGCTAATGCAGGAATGGGATGTATTCCAATGCCCCCAATGATGTCCCACAAACTGTTCCCTCCATCCTTATAACTTTTTGTGAGCTCACCATCCCTCTCCATATCAATACAACAGAACTAGATCCCTTGTGGTCCTCAAATTCCCCTTCTCTGCTATTTTGATTGAGATGGTTTTCTTAGTTTGCCACTCCCAAACAAGAAATGTTTACTAACCCTTGCCTAAGAAAACATGCTTTCAATTTATAAAGTATTGATTATCTAATGTCTCGAAAGTTATTTATTTGATTATCTAATGAGGTTTTAGGCTGAAGTCCTGTGCTTGCTATTTGACACGTATAAATATCTTATTTGAGTAATGCAATGGAAGATCTGACTTTGTCCGTAGATAAATAAGGTGCACGGCACAAGTTCGATTTTTCACACTAGTTAAAAGAGAAAAACAATCCCATGCACTTGTTGGGTCAGTCACTCGAAACCTGGGGCAACACTTTGGCCGGCATTTTATTTGATCCCTAAAATTAGCGACTTTATCATAAATCAGGGATTTATTTAGTCATTCCGCTTCGCAAGAAAATATATCCCATGTAAATAACTTTTCACGCACCCAATCATGATCGACAATCTGTAGTACCGTGTCATAATGGTACTTGAAATTTATATCAACTCAGCTTGTATAGAACATCATAATTAATTGATATGTGCTGATTCAAATCAACGTACAAAAATTAAGTGCATCTTCTCGCACTTGACTACCCTTGTATGCCAGCTAAAGCAGGAATTGCATGTATTCTAAGCTCCTCATGACGTACCACACACTCTTCCCTTCATCCCCATAATTTTTTGTGAGCTCACCATCCCTATCCATCAATACAACATGACTAGCTCCCTTGTGGTCCTCAAATTCCCCTTCTCCTCCATCTTGATTGAGATAGAGTTCTTGGCTTGCCACTCCCAAAGAAGAAATGGAAATTGGGTCTCTTCCTTCTCTTTTCTTTTATTTTTCCAAAGAATTTACTAGATAGTCTGCTTGGGTCTTGGTGACAAGCATTTCGAAACAATGGTTAAAAAAAAAAACATTTTTGATTTTTGATACTTTGATACTTTGATTTGACATAGCATGAGGGAGACATGCATCTAGAATTAATATATTTTCTTATTTAGATATTTAACTAGTGTATCCATTGATGGAGTCCCAACAAGGAATCATTCCATTTTGTAACACACATATGTCCTTGCTAGTGATATGTGCAATCGCTATTTTGAAAATTAGATACTTCATAATTAATCATGTTTAAATTTCGTGGGGACAAAGACACTTCTGAACACGATTCTTTAATGGCAACATCAAAATTCTTTATCTTCCAAGAGTTACATGTATGTAGGACTTGTTTGTTTTGACTCTCTCTTTTTTTAAGTTAAAAGTTATTGATCAATTTCTTAGTACAATGTAATATTTGATTTTTTTAATATTATGGAAAATTACATATGATTTTATACGTAAACATACTTTATGTATCTAGATATATATTTAATTATTTTTCTGAATAATGGTTAAATAAAAACAGGTCTTCTTTTTGAAAATTTTAAAATCGTGTCCCTAGACATTTGATAAGAAGTATTAATTATGTTTTGAAATTTGTACTTCTATTTATGAAATGCCAAAAAGAAAATATATTTTCAATCTTCAATGTTTTTTGATGTGTTTTGAAAATTGTTATTTCTAATTTCACATTCATATGAAGTATCTTCAGAATAGTCATTGATAAGATTTTTCTTAAAAGAAAGTCGAAACTCTATTACATTTTTTTATTTTTTTTTTGCATAGTTGACGACGTTTTCAGGGTTTAAGGCACTTACTAAAAAAAACATTGACTATGCATCATAAAAGAATGCATTGAAAAAATATATACGTCTCTATTTTAGAAAAGAAGGTTATATTTGAAGACTGCCCGAGGCCCTTATGCACAAAATCTCCAGTAGAAAAGTCAGAACTCTTTTTAAAAGCCGTAGACTCTCTATTCGGACGGAGCTGGTCATCAATGCATTACGACAAAATTGAAAAGGCGTGAGAAGTGATGGTATGATCGGAGAAGTGAAAGTCAGTCGGTGCAGAATTCAATGCATTCCATCGTCAATCATGCAAAGGGCGAACTATCTTTCAAATTACGATTAGAAAGGGTAGGAATTTAACGCTTTTGTATTTTCAATTTTTTTATTTTAATTTTAAAAATAATTTCTAAGTATTTAAAAGCGTTTGATAACTGTACTTAAAATATAAATGCGTTTGGTAAAATATTAAAATTTTTAGTCCAAAATATTTTCTTTCAAATTTTTAATGATTTAAATATATTTTTCTTTTTTTTCATTTCCCTTATCATCTTCTTCTTCTTTAATAAATCGCCAGCGGTCGGCCCCGGCGATGCCAAGCCATGGCGAGGCTCGGGTTGCAAGCCCCGCCGTCGCCATGAGTTGGGCGAGGCTCGACCAAGCTCAACCAACCACCGGCGAGGCTCAGCCTCATTGGCCTACTTCCAAGCCGACGTGGCTAAGGCAAGGTCGAGCCTCGCCCATCCATGATGAGGCTTGCACCGTATCGTGCTCGGTGAGGGCACTGACCCTTGTCTAGCTGATTGTTAGCCGGTCGCCGGCCATGGGCGAGGTTGGCAATCGATCAAAAGGAAGAAGAAGAACCAAAAGGAGCAAGAAGAAAAAGAAAAGAAAGAGGAGAGAAATTAAAAAAATTTGGCTAATTTCTAGAATTGTTCCTGAGAACAAAGAAGTAACTTTTTTTTTTTATTCTCGATTATGTTCTAAATTTATTCTTGAAATTTTTTTTTTCTAAGAACAAAAATTTTAACAAATGAATTTCTGTTTCAAATTTATTCCCGGTAACAAAAAAACAGAAATTTTCACTATTTAGCAATTTACCAAACATGTCCTAATCCATACGAACATGGGTCGAGATTGGACTTGAAGTCGTGGTGATCGATCCACGATTAGAAACTCATCTCTTTTCTCATAGCCCTTTCCTCGAAAGGATATGAAAGATAGAGAAAAGAAATGGATGCCGAAGGGAGACCCTCTCGTGCTCTCTAGATCGAAGAGAAAGGGTGGGGATTTGAAGGACCAATAGTTTGCAAATTTCAAAATTTCTTGTGGGGACTTGTCTGAAAAGAAATGGACAAATATCATAAAAACATCTAAAATTATCTCCATCATGACATAAATATTCTAATTTTTTTTTATTGCCAAAGACCTTCAATTTACAAACACCCCAACTCTTGTTTATATAACAAAAAAATCCAAACATATATATATGTGTTATATACACTCTATTTCAGTTTCAACTGTAATATATAAGTTTGGATTTATTTTATTTTAGATATTTGTGTTGCGATGGGATTAAATTGAGGTATAAGTTTAAGATTTTTCATGACACAAAAAATAATTGAGGATATTTGTGTTATGGTAGATATAATTTGAAATTTTTTATCGTATTAATCCAAAAACATGTTATCTCTCTCGTTTTTCTTCTTGAACTTTTGGAATCTAATTATTAACATAATAATCACCTAATTTATGTTTTATTAATTTCTTTTTTTTGGGAGAGGGGCAGGGCACTCTTCAAAATTGGCCGCTTGTGGTGGGTCTAGAACCCCTAAAGTCGCAGGGTCGCCATCAAGAAGCTAATGCCACTTACAGCTCACCGCCACGTCACCCACACAGCCTGGCAGAGGCTCCAGTCCCCACATCCCTCGACCAACCGCTTCTCTCCACGTGGCGACCCCTTTGACGTTGACCCCGATTCTTTCTCTTCCCGACATCGTTGTTTGTGCACGCGGGCACTCTGCGTCATTACATGTACCGCATACCGACAAAAAAGGAGGAATAAAAAAATCATAAGACAGAAATACCCCCACTTCCCGAATGAAAGAAACTTGCGTCGCAATGGTCATCATTGTTTCATTAGCTGAGACGATCCTACGTGGCAGCTGATATTTTCATAATTAAATCGATGATTAAAAATTCTATGGGCAAATAATCTACATTAAGGGCGAAAAAAGAACTTTCTTAAACCCATCTCCATCCTTGATTATCATCGTCATTCGCTTTTCACATTTATTAACAATAATGAACATCATGTCATCATCATTAATTATGTCAGTTATTATTAACAATCACTTAACAAATAATATGATAACGGATAATTCTATGCAAGAGGAAGAATTCATGCCTCTTTTCAGGTTATTTGAAAAATAAAGCTAGTTTTATTTGGAGATATGGAAGTTTATCTATTTGTTTATTTTACTTAACTAGGTTTTGGCTCTTAAAAGGATATCTAATGGACAAGCACAAGGTCCATAGTTTTTAACGTTTCAAATTCATATTATCTTGGATAATGCATTTATAATAATTTTTCATACCGCGAAAATTTATCTCATGCCAATCAATTGAAATCAGTAAAAAAAAATAAAATTTGCGCCTAACTTCTGGACTTGAGTTTAAGCAGGAATTTCTCATTCCAATGGCGAAAAAAAAACGACAACTTATACATGGACCACGTATAGTGGATTAGGCACAATATTCGATTTAATTGCACCGTCAAACACAAACGATCTGGCACCTAAACTGGCCCTTTTAAAAAGATATATTGAAAATAAATTTGAGTATGGCCAGAAAAAAGAAAACGAGTTTGATTAAAAAATACTGAACTCTGTCTCCCAGCTGTCTCCCTCTCCTCCTCCTCCCAATATAAATGCCCTCTCTCTGCGTATCTTTCCCCACCTCTCTCGCTCTCCCTTTCTCCCTCTTTCTCTCTCTGAAAGCTTCGAGGCCACGCCAATGGCGCCTCACTCTCTCTTCTTCTTCCTCTTCATCCTCTTCTCGAGCTCCATCTCCTCCTCCTCCGCCGCCCTCGTCCAGCAGCAACCCCTCGTCCTCAAGTACCACAACGGAGCTCTGCTGAAGGGCAACGTCAGCGTCGACCTCGTCTGGTACGGTCGCTTCTCCCCCACCCAGCGCTCCGTCATCGTCGACTTCATTCGGTCCCTCAGCTACGCCCGCTCCCCTCCCCCCTCCGCCTCCTCCTGGTGGCGCACCACCGAGAAGTACAAGGGCGGCAGCTCCAACCTTGTCGTCGGGCGGCAGGCCATCCATGAGGCGTGCACCCTCGGGAAGTCCCTCAAGAACCGCCACCTCCGCGCCCTTGCCGGGAAGTTCAACGCCGCCCCCGGCACCATCACCGTCGTCCTCACGGCGGCGGACGTCGCCGTGGAGGGGTTCTGCATGCGGTGCGGGACGCACGGGTCGTCCCGGCCCGGGTCGGCGTTCGTGTGGGTCGGGAACTCGGAGACGCAGTGCCCCGGGCAGTGCGCGTGGCCGTTCCACCAGCCCATGTACGGCCCGCAGACGCCGCCGCTGGTAGCGCCGAGCGGCGACGTCGGGGCCGACGGCATGGTGATCAACCTGGCGACGCTCCTCGCCGGCGCCGTCACGAACCCGTTCGGGAGCGGGTACTTCCAGGGCCCGGCGGACGCGCCGCTGGAGGCGGTGTCGGCCTGCACGGGGATATACGGGTCGGGCGCGTACCCGGGATATCCGGGCCAGCTCCTGGTGGACAAGGTGACCGGGGCGAGCTACAACGCCATCGGGCTTGGTGGCCGGAAGTTCCTGCTGCCGGCGATGTGGGACCCGGCGACGTCCGCCTGCAAGACCCTCGTGTGATCGCGCCACGTGGACGAAGAAGATCATCATCATCCACGTCTGTAGATACTGTGGGGGTGGATCGCTGTACTGTTGTATTAGAACTCTGTGTAGACCGGTTCGCATTTGAACGAGTGACCCGAGTTGAACCCAGGTCGGTTGACTTTGGACCGGGTTTAGGCCGGGAATGAGCGACGGTCAGTGTTGTTTGTCGCAAGGTTGAGGAATGTGGGATAAAGATGAGTTCTCTTATTTGTCTTTGGGGTTTCTTTTTTATTTTTATTTTTCCTTAAATTTTCTTTGGCACCGGTTGTGGTTGGAATTAAATTTGAATTTAAAAAAGGGAAAAAGGGAATCTATACAAATTTCAAAAATTTAAATCAACACGTGAGTGAATATCACACACGTGTGTGTGTGTAAATATATATAAGCGATGCGCCTTTTGTTTCGATTTTCTTTCTTGAGCTAAACTCTAAGCATGATCACATTAATAAGAGAAGTTTGACAACCCTCGTTGAAGTAGAGAGACAACCCGGCAATCGATGCCTATTGCCTTATTCAACTCAATGTCTCTCTAGCTAAAATTGGACTGCAATAGATGGCTAGCTCTTAAGATCATATAACAGTCACGAAAATTCGAATTTAAAACCTTACCAATTTACAATATTGAACCACCAAGGCTTTCACCCAGGAGTTCGAAGCTCCCCTCCTTCGATTAGGTGGTTTTAGGATTTATGGGATTTCCACAAGTGGGTTATTAAGGCCTCGCCAAACTCCTTGTAGAGAAGCTCCAAAGCCCAAAAATATATTTAGCGGACCAAAAAAAGTTCACAATGCTGACTTGGTTAGTTAACCTCGAAACCTCGAGATAGGTGCACATTTTTATCCTCTACAAAGATCAATAATTTTCCTACAAGTCCAATTCATCTCTCTAAAATTTTCAGCTGAGAGTCTAATTCATCACATGAATTGAAGTCAAGCCAAACCATGTCATGAGAAGGAGGTGTGGCCAAAGTTGATTGTGAAGAGAGTAATGGTACTAAGGTGCAGATTTGTAAGTCGTACGGACAAAGACGCCCTCATTTTGGCATTTACAGCTACACCCAAAAATAAATAAATCAGAACCAAACTTATTTTTCAGAAAGCTGCCGCAATAAGATCAGGTAACGTGAAAATTTAATTTACCAGATTAAAATATATTCTTTTTGTTGAGTAACCAAGTAAAGATATTTACGTAATATGTAAGATAGATTATTATCAAAATGAAAAAAATTGCAATTTTGATTGTAACCCTGCTGTGCGGATTCTAATGAATTCATAAATCTTTTTAACTATTCTAATATAGCACTAAAATTTTACATGAAATTTCAATGTAATTATTTTAATTAATTTTTATTTGAAATTTGCTAATGTGACGATCTAGTCGTAGCTTTACATAAGCGAGTCTGGAAAATGAAAAATCGGAGAGATTAAGGTGATGGGCAAAATGTTTGACAACAAACTTTAAAAAAGCAAAGCGGGTTTTGCTTCCTGGATTCTTGCCGACTTGGCATTTTAACCGTTGTTTAGGATTCAGTCATATACAAGTCGACCATGAAGACACCACCCTTTGCAATTATACCTAAATGTCAAGATAATTTATTCAAAAAAATGACTAAAGGCTAGGTTATTTTGAGATATCAACTCTATTTTATCTAGCATATTTTTTCTATTCTAATTGGATATTTATTTTGATTTAGAGAAAAAAAATGAAAATTTTGACCTCCCAACTGAAAAAAAAAAAAAAATCTTCAACTCCGTCACTGATTGAACTGTACGACCGCATGCAAACAAATTAAAGGCTACTCTAACTCGAGGACAGACCCAAATTGAATGAAAATCGAAGTTGAGGTACTTTATTACTGATGAATATTAAAGGTGGTGCTGAAATTTTTTTAAAAATTGACTTAAAGGCACGGATCTTAATAATAAATGAGGTCACTCATCAATGGGATTATCATCATTAGCTTGGACCTCAAATAAAAACTATGGGGTTCCTATTATATAACAATGCCACCCTAGGGAGAATAAAAAGAATTATTATCATAATTAGGGACTCCACTCTAGTTTGCCTAGGAGGCATTATTTGAATAATTACAACCATGGTTGAATCTTTATGAAATGATCTATCAGATCAGTATCTTCTCCATTATTAATTTAATTCACAGGCATTTCTACTGGCTTTTGTTGTCTTTTTTTTTTTTTTTTCTGGCTCCTAACAATAACTAGTGATCAATGTTAGGACAGGATTATGAACCCACAGTCTACCCTGTTAGAATCGATTCTCGGTTACCTACTTGTATTGTAGTACTCAACTTTATTACTTGTTATATTCTTAATTAAAAGGCCTGTAGGGTTTGCTTTTGAACCAATTGAAAATCGATTTTACTTGAAAACCTATCTTAAAACCAAGTAGAAGATTTAGAGTCAAGAATTGGAAATAGAACTAGTCATGGTCGATTTCCAAATCCTTTACTTGAGAGTCGAGCCACTCCTTGTGTGGATTAGCTTGGATTTAGCTAGACAAGATCCGTTCGATTTGATTTTTGGATAAAACTGGTCAGATTGCTCACCTCAAATGAAAGACAACTCATGAATTTGTCATGCTTCTTCCAATCTTTTCAGTGTCGAACAGTATTGAACATGAGAATCACTATTTTCCATAGGAAATGACAAAGCCAAATCATGCATGAAGAGAAGCTGTTTCAACGCATACCTAAAAAGAAGGACCAATAATTTAATTTGGCTAGCCTAATCCAAGAAAATGTTGATCTATAAAGACCAATAATTGGAAACTCTCCACATCACGATTCGATGGGACAATTTTGATCATGCAGACATAATTATACTTCTTTTAAATAAAAATTAGTAAATTATAGACACAATAACTATGTAGCATTCACATTGTAATAATGACATCCTCCTATCTAAACAAAAATAATAATTAATGATTGCGTCGTCGGCCAGTGATGGATTGATGTCTCCCACTACACTAGTCATGAATAAATGCGATATCGAAAGATGTACACTTGCTTCCTAAGACGATATCTTTCGAGCTCATCTTTAAATTTGAATGCACTACACTTTATAAGAAAAAAATATTAAAAACGATCTAAATTTATTACATTTGTACCAATTTAATCCTAAACTTTTTTTTTGTCAATTCAGTTATAAACATTTTACATTTGTACCAATTCAGTTTTGCCTCAGTTTATTTCTCGTGTATGCCTCCCCATTCGCCAAATTTTACGCGTAGTTCTATATTGCTTATCTATGGGATTTATATGTTCTTATATACATGGCCTCCCTCTGTTTATCAACTTTAAAATTTAGGCATTTTGCATTATTATAATAAAAAGGGCCATATCATTGTTGATGACTTCATTACGAGATACCTTTTATAAGATAAATGAAAAACATACTTGACAAAAAACAAATGTTGTAAAAAAAATTAGAGAAAAATACAAAAAAAAAGTCATAAACCTATTACATTTGTACCAATTCAATCCAAAAGCTTTCAATTGGATCAATTTAATCCTAGTGCCAGCTTAGTTATTCCGGCCAATTTAAGATAGAATTTGTTGACGTGGACACCAGTTAGCCGGTCAATACTGATGTAGACTTTCTAATAATATTTTAAATATTTTTTCAAAATTGTTTGAAAATTTTCCTTTTCTTTTCCTTCTTTCCCTTTTTTTTATTTTTCCTTTCTTCCTTATTTTCCTCTGCCAGCCTCCGTGATGGCCAGTAGAGGTTGTTGATTGCCAGTGAGGGCGAGTCCCAAGATGCCCTCTCCAACGCTAGAGGCTAGTAAGGCCACCCCTCCCAATTGTGGCAAGGGGACCCTGCGGCTAGGGCAGCCTTGCTTGGATGGCAAGGGGCCTTGTCCAAGTGAAGTTGGTCCTCACTAGAGGCCAATGAGGGCCGGTCTCACCTTTGGTTGGCGAGGGCGTCTCAAGCCTGGCCTTCACCAATAGCCGGCGACCTCCACCGGCCATCATGGACGTTGGCAAAGGAAAAAAAGGAAGAAAGGGGAGAAAAAACAAAGAAAAGAAGGAAAAGAGAAGGGAAAAAAAAGAAAAAGGAAAAAATTTGAAAAAAATAATTAAATATTATATAAAATTATCAATGTTAGCGCTACTCATACCACGTAGGACAACCAATGTCCATGTCAACAATTTCCAACATAAATTGGCCGAATAAACTCAATTAATACCAATGTGAAAATGCTTAGTACTTAATTAGTCTAATTGAAATGTTTAAAACTGAATTAGTACTAATACAATAGGCCTAAGACTTTTTTAATGATTTTCCAGAAAAAATTACTATGGAACTGCACGTTAAATAACATGTCCATGTCCTTCCCATTTTCCCCCCATTAGTGTATTCGTCCGGTCATCGGATCGATCAATTTGCAGCCTCTTCATCAAAATTATGTTTCGTTGAAATTCTACAACTAGTCCAATCGCCATCTAGATCAGCGCAACTTGTCAAGGATTGGACTGACCCCTCTCTAGTAGTTATCTGCGATTTTCAACAACAATAATGGTTCATATTCATGTACACATTCATCAAGAAAAATCATAGTATCTCGATGTCCAAATCACGAAAACGAAAAGACATAAAATGTTATAAATGGCGCCGCGACCGAAAAATGATGCTTCGAGAGATTATTATTCGAGATCATTTAGTAGGGCAAAAGGTGAGATGGGGGGGGGGACTATTGACAAAAAATTTAGAAAGATTAAGTTAGATCAAGCTAGAGGAACAAATGATGCTTGATTGATTGGACTCGTTCTCCAACAGATACTTGATGGCTCATTTCGCTGCTAAAGTTCATCCTCTCTTTTTCGACCCAACCCACATTTTAATTCATACCCATTTCGTAATATCTAGATGTAACCCGTTGATCATATAGCACCAAAAGAATGTCAATATCGTTCAACATCTAAGCATCAGGGCAATAGGATGTTGCAATTTGCGTGCTATTTGTTTCGATTCTATTCATATTCGCTCCATGTATCTCTAGACCTAATTTATTGGCCACTATGTCGTTGTCATATCATGGCTGAATCAATCACGCTAGGGGAATTGTTACGATGGAAGGGTTTGTATTTTGATTATGCTGGTGGAATTCTTCCACGTATCAATTATCTAAAGATGATCATGGAAACATTCCATTTTACTACTAGAGAACCTAGTCCGGATCCTTAATTCTTAAATTATCTTTGTTTTTCTCTGTTTTGTATGATTTATCTATGAATTCAATTTAGGGCATGCAGAGAGGACTATCTACACTATTTTTTCCAAGTTTAAGAGCCAATATGTGCCTTCTCCAGACAAGGGTAGAAAATTAGAAATGCCCTTATTTTACTTCTTAAAAAAAATGAAAAAAAAAACAAATTTTTAAGCGTTGTAATTTATTAGATTTCGCACAAAAAAAAAATTCAAAGTAAAACGGAAGTAAAAAAAATAAGAATAATACAGGCCACTCCAAACACGTAGTGAAAACATAAAAAAAATGCACAATTTGGAATAAAATATTAGGGAAAAAAACAAGTTTTTTTCTTTTTTGTTGAATCGAACATAAAAACAAATGACTGGTAGACCCTTTTGCGTTGCGTGCATTATTTGGCTTTTCTTTGTCGTCGCGATTCGATCTTTAAATACGCAAATATGAAATCGGATCTCTCTCGGTACGAATGTTGGTCGTATGACCCCATCAAAGGGCCATCAAAATGCTTGGCGAGCGTGCGTCCATGCCCTTCTAATTAAGTTTCTCTCACCCATTTTTTTTTCTTGTTGAAAGAAAAACAGAAGATGCATGCAAAATTATTGCAGCAAATTATTGGTGGGGATATTTTTAATGCATCCATGCAAAGCACTCAGCAGATGTCATACAAAGAACAAATGACGACAATTTTTAAAAAAGAATTGTAAGGATTGTCCAACATTAGCTCCAACAAATTTGTGTGACACGAGAAATTGCAAAATTTAAAATTAAATCAACAAAATTGAAAAATCAATCTTAGTTAGTATAAGTGTAATAATTTTAAAGCTTTTTCCGTGATTCTCCCAAAATAGTTTGATACCCTACTACAGAAGAGAGAAAATCTAGTGATCAAAACAATTAAATTGTGATATTGCCTTATTTGGTTCAATTTTTTTTTTCTAGCAATAACTAGGATGAAATCAATAGCTCTGGCTCCTAGCAATTATATGATGGTCCTGAAAACTCGAATCTCATCCAAGACCTAACCAATTCAATCGACCTCGATCACTTCTTGTGCCATGCACAAATCTTCATCCACCACAAGTTTTATTTTTCAAGTCTAATTTATGTCTCTAACATTTTCAGCTGCGAGTTCAATTTGTTAGATGCATGGAAATCAGGGTGAACCATGTGATAAGAAGGTACGGGCAAAGGTGATTATGAAGAGACGACGGTACTAGGGACCAGGTGGAGTGAAGACGGGAGGTACGGACAAAAGGCACACCCCACACCCTTGGCATTTATAGCGGTACAAAAAAACATTCGGGACCAAACTTATACTTTCATAATGTTAGGGACGTTAAAATTAAATTACCAAATGAAAAAATATTATTTTTGCTTGGTAATCAAGTTAAAGTATTCTACGTAACACGATCCTAAATTTATTTAATTATTGTAATGTAAATCTAAATCTTTACGTGAAATATACCATATGACATAGTACTCTAGTTATTGTCAATTGGCCATATCAGGCGGTGTCGGCCGACAATTGAAAAATCAAAGGGATGAAAAGGAGGGGTGAAATGCTTGACGACAAAGCTTCATAAAAGCAAGTGGGGTTTGGCCTTGGCAGGATTATTGACCTTGAGATTGTCCGCTTTGTGTCGACTCCTCCCCATGCATGGCCGTCGCTTCGGGCGCGTGATACTCGCCTTGGAATTTTACGAGGGCTAGGCGGAGGCGAGCGAAGAGTGTGAAACGACGTCGTTTTCCCATCGGCGCATAATCCGACCTCATCAGTTCACAACTTAACTTTTTAATAGAGACAACGAAGGGCAGCTAAAAATGGAATAAATTTGAAGTGAAAATGAAAGGTTGGATGGAAGATCTGAAGGGTCAAGATATTTTTCAGAAGTTTGACTACAAGTCAGCTTATTTTAAGATATTGACCCTGCTATTTTGATTGTATGTTCTATACGGTGATTTTCTTTAAAAAAAAAATTATGTATTTTGTACCGAATACTTTGTTGATCAATTTTAAAATGCTTAAACTTCGTTATTTTTCTACGAAAGTTCTCAATGAAGTGATTCTTAGGGTTTGTTTAAAGTCTTCGGCTCAAGGCCAAGAGACCGGTCAACGCTAGGTTTCAAGTCTTCTATATGGGAATCGATTTGGCACTTGTGTGAATGTATTTGTAATCAGCTGAGTAAGATCAGTATGACCCTTAATAGAGGACGACCCAAAAATATGACATGCTTTCTCTAACCTTTTCATTATTGTACAAGAGAATCTCATCCTTCAATGACACTTGAACTTGACGGTGCCATGAGACATGACGTGCATGGAAAGAAGCCATTTTTCAACGTCCACCTAATAATAGAACAACCAATAATTCTATTGGACTCGCCTAATCAAAACCTATAAGGACTAATAATTGGAAACGGTCCACATCAGGATGCAATGGTCACAATTTTGATCGCGCTAAAGTAATTATATTCTTTTTTGACAAATTGAGTAATTATTGGTACAATAACTATACAGCATTCCCATTGTAGTAATGACATACTCATATTTAAACAAAAAAATATCTAATCAATTTTGATGGTTATATGACCATATCAAAAGGCCCATAAAAAATGTGAGGTGAGCGTGCGTTCATGCGTGCATGCAAAATCATCCAAGCAAATTGTTGATAGAGATATCATCGTCCAAAAATTTATAAACTTATTGCACGGTAATTACTGTACTTTTTTAAAAAATTCAATTATGTTAATTTAGTCCTAAACCTTTCATGATTTATCAATTTAGTCATAAACTTTTGGATTATATCAATTTAGTCATAAACATTTTAACAATTTGTCAATTTAGTTCTACGCGGGTCAAACGTTGACATTAACAATATTTACAATTTTTTTAATAAATTTCTAAATATATAATTTTTTGGATTCATGGTTAAGGCTGGTAAGGGGCCCTTGAGGCCTAGTGAACCCTTGCTTATGAAAATAAAAAAATACGAAATGTTATAAATGGCATTACAACTTAAAAATGATTCTTCTAGATACTACGATTCAAGATTATTTATTTAAAGAAAAATGCAATGAAACGAAAAGAAAATCTAGAAAGATCGAGTTAAAATTGAGCTCAAGGGGCAGGTGTTGCTTGTCTAAGTGGAGTCCATTTCCAATGGATCCTGGATGGCTCGTCTCACACCTCAAATTCGTCGCTCTCTTTCCCGACCCTACTCACATTACCATCCAGACCCTACTTCTTGATAAATAGGTGAACCAAAAAGAAAGACAATTTCGTTCGATGTGAGAGCACAAGGACGACAGAATATTAGAATGTCACAATTCGAGCCTTCTACAAAATAAGCCAACAAACAAATTGGTGGTAGACCCTTTTGCATTGCGTGCATTATTTGGCCTTTACTTTGTCGTTGCGGTTCCTTCTTTAAATGCGCATATTTGAAATCGGATCTCCCTTGGGATGGCGTCGGTCATATGACCCCATCAAAGGGCCATCATAATGATTGGCGAGCGTGCGTCCATGCCCGTCTAATTAAGTTTCTCCTCAAGATGCATGCATGTAAAATTATTGCAGCAAATTTTTGGTGGGGATAATTTTAAATGCATCCATGCAAAGCACATAGCTGATGTCATACAAAGAACAGCTAAGGATAATTTTTAAAAAATGGTAGAAATTGTCCTCGTCAGCATAGCAAATTGAAAGATTTATGATTCAATTGGCTAAATTGAAAAGTTTATTTTTGAATTAGCATAAATGTAATAATTTTAGGATTATTTTTGGTAATTTTCTTGAAATAGTTTAATACCCTCCCACATAATAGAGAAAATCCAACCATCAAAAAAATTGAGCCGTACCACCCGCCGTGGTGGCTCCGCTGGATAAGGCCCCCATGACCCTTGCGCTTCAAGGGGAGGGGTTCGAATCTTCGTGGAGGCGCTGGTGACTTACCTGGTGCACGTGTGTGGTGGCTAGCACGTGTGCCCCCAGGGTTTACTCCCCCGGCTGCCGGCGGGGTGCGGGGTTCCCTGGGTCACCAAAA